>CAXKVY010018557.1:0-145000 GCA_964058915.1 Tetropium fuscum | reverse complement strand
GGAGATTTATTTCGTGTGGCTCAAATACGGTTGTAAATTCGAAACAGTATATAGAACGAAGGTTGCAGAGAATTTCAAGAGCTTTTCGTATAAGAACATTTTTCCCTACGACGAGACGCACCGTTTTCGACATATAAGCGAAAAAAGCCAAAAGTGGACCATCTCTGCCCCCCCCCCCTTCGTCGTCTCAGATCCTAGACGTCAGTACTTTTAGTATGATCACTCCCTAAGCACCCTGACAAAGTTTATGAAGGAATTGCTTATGTCCATGCTCACGCACTCTTCACTCCTTCAAGATGATGTTTGGAAGTTACATAAATAGCCAAACAGCCACTGTATTTTATAATTCTACATAACTCTCAGGTTAATAATTCATAATTATGTATAGCTTAAATTATTGAAATCTCGCTATGTTTTGATTAACATAGGTTACAAGCGAATAGTTTCTACTTTTTATCATTAAACTAGACTTACAATTAAGAGCTCTAGATATAGATATTTAATGAGTAATATCAGATAGCTGCCACGCTACAAACTCTATTTAAGTAGTAAGTTAAATAATGTGATCTAATCGTTTAGATTACGACAATTTCAAGAAAATTAGTTGAAAACTAAAAAAAAATACCTCGCCCATCTCAGGTTTTGCTTTACATTAAGATCATGAATGACAAGATATAAAGTATGGGGAGGAAGAGGGTCTAACCAATTATCAAACACATGTAATTAAATGTATTTATTGTAATTCTCTCCACCCTAGTAAGTATTGAATGGAAGCATAGAAATGCTAACATTTACATAAAATAAAAGTACTTAGAAGCCGTTGTTTCTCTTGCACAATTTATGGTTACTTGTTGAAGAAATGTTTATTACATTTTAATTGGTTCAAACATCAAAGTAAACAGGTAAAAGAGGTTTGGCCTGGTTTGAAGTCAAATATAAAGGGATAAAGTCATTTATATGATAATATGCCGACAGACGGAAGGGGTTCGCTTATAAAAATACACTTTCTACACAACTTTTTGCAAACAACTTTTTGCAAACTTATTGTGTATAACATCATCCTGTATATTACGGTATAGAGTATCAAGCCGATAAGTTATGTTCTGTAAGTTTATGTACTCAATTATGTATAATACTTACGGGGATCGTTCCTGTTGAAATGGGTTATTTTCAATTTCGCGAACAAAGTATGATCCAATCGCTGTTTGGAGGTAGTCAGTCAGGTTCATATAATGAATAGTTATGTATAGTTGTTATATATAGTTATGAATGGTTATCCATGTAGTTTAGACGTTCTTAATCAGCCAATTGTTAATAATATCACTAGTCACTACTAACAATATAAACTATAGGTACTTCAAGCAATCCTTATATTATGTTAATTAAATATCAGGGTAGTGCAAGTCTTGTAAATTTGTAACATAATATATAAAGTTTTGTAATATTGTCAGTCCTGTGATAAACTACCGTTTTACCTTTATATCTGCTTCCTGTGTATTTCGTAACACCACTGACATAATAATTTTTGACGATGTATTGGAATTAAATAACTCTTTTGTATAAAAAAACACCAAATAAACAGTGTGCATATGCAATAGGGAACATTACAATTTTTTATTGCATAATAATGTTCTACCATACCGAAAAATAAGATATCCAAAATATGACGCCTTAATTCCCAATAATAAATTTGTTATAAATTATTAGTCTCGCATGCGAGCGAACCGTTTCAAACAGGTTCAAAGTCGTGACGCCACAGCCTACAATTTACAAACGACGAGTAGACCGATTCAGTCAGCTACGTGAGATCCCAGCACTCGACCGCTTGATTTCATACTTCATTTCGGCTCTTTTCCGGCGCAACGCCTACCGAATATTGTAGCTTGTGACGTCACAGCTAGTTTCGGGCCGCTTCAATTTTATCGCTGTTTAGATCCTTCATACTGATCGCGCGCAATTAGAAATCTTGTTTTTTTGTGTAGTACATGTTTTATTACAACGTTACGCTATGTTTTCTAGTATTATTTTCATATTATGTTCATGTTCCCTATTGCGCGGACGTTATTCTGCATGTACGAGTAATCACAAGTTTTGCAGAATCAGGGTAAGATAATGTAATTGGTTAGTTAATAACTGGATTGATAATAATAGTTGTATGTAGTTTAAAACTTAAGTGTATGTAGTTTAGAATTAGAAGGTATCTAATTTTTGACAAGTGTTGGAATTAAATTACTACTTCTGTAACCAACAACCAAATCAACATATTATGCAATTTCTCGGGCGCTATTCATTATTAACGTCATTGTGTGTTCGTATGTAAAAAAAGTTCTGTTCTCGTCTATTCAAAATATTATTAGCTTTTTTACGTAATATTATTAGTATTACGTGCCGGTGTAGTTGATAATATCTATATTTTTTGTTGTAGTTGTTCAATTTGTATGATACCCATTAGTGCGATGTTAACCACACCAATGGGTGATTGTGAATATTGACATCGTTACTATTAATTTCGGCGATATAGTCGCATAAAAAATTGTGTAGAAATTAGTTAAGAGAGAACGTGTGAAATTTGTCAGTTCATAATCGTCCTGTAGTCAGTTAATGTTTGAATTTCATATCGTGATCAATCCAAATTTGGAAGTTAATATAAATAAACACTAGTGGTGTCGGAATATTTTGAGCTGACTTCATATTTTTTTGATGTTCTGAATTCAAATATGGCATTAGTTTTTGGCTAGGAGCTCAATTTCGTAAGATATAACATTTTAGTGCAAGATACTTTACACTATATTAAGTTAATGGATATGTTTCAAATATGGATAAGATATGGATCAAACAAAAAAACTAAACACGGAATTTTTATTATTATATTATACAAATATTATACAAATATAGAGGAAAAAATTCATGTATGAAACCAAATAGTCACTGAACACTTTAAACTCCAGCGGTAGTTTGCCATCATGTGCGTATCCCATCTTCCTTGGTAGCGGGCCTCCATAGTTTTAATATCTAAAAAGAAGGGTGGCAGATCCTTTTCTCTTGTACGATAAAAAGCAATTTTGGTTTCTTCTTCCAGCAAATTTTTCTCCTACAACCTGGAAGCCAGTAATTCGGAAGTTTCTTTTGACATGTTGAGATCTCTGACACCAAAGTGTCCATGATAAGCTCTCTTCACAAAGTCAGTAACAGTTTTTCTGTGTTCTTTTAACATGTATTCTCCACATATGTAGCAAAACACATCATGATGATTTACACAACTTCTCATACTTGAACTGATTTTATTTCTATTCAACAACGTAAATACAAAAATCTACAACACAGTATGTTTTAGGTTAACTTTATAACAACCTTTCCCTAAACAGAAATATTACGCAGGGCCACCAACTTCGATCTACCCTGCACGGGAACTCACAAACTAACCTCAAGTCTAGTTGAAGCGTTGACGGTCACTTAAGTTGTTGTTATCGGATGCTTACTCCATCTGGTGTATTTTCTTGGAATTAACTAGGGAGCAGACTAACAATAGGGAAAATACACAGGAACGAAACATTGTATATGTAATTTAAAACGTCGCAACATGGAATTGGAACTGCACATTTCATATAGAACTGCATGTTAAAAAAAACACTGATCTAAAAAAGTCGAGCAGATAGAGAAAAAAATATTCCATATTTAGATTCAGCTGTGGTAAAGGGTGAATGGGGTTATGGGGTTGTTCTTATAATTAAAATGAAACAACCTTGCCCCTTTAGAATCAAATTCAATCTGTCATATTTAATAAGCCATGCATATAATGAACAAAATGCTTATTCAGCAAGACAATAACCTTAGCAACAACTTATTATAAATAACAATAACTTATTATAAATAACCTAGTTTAATTTGCTTACGTCTATAATTGTTTATTTTAAACATGTATACCTACCATAATACAGGGTGCTTCCATTTTCCCTACACTACACAGCGCCCCAAATATAGCTAAAATCAGTTCTGAAATCTTAGGCACTAATTTTTTTTTGTAGGCCTGTGTTATCTATTATATATGTTATATATTAACCAACATTTATCATAAAATAAACTAAATAGGGCCTTTTTTCATACATAATCATCAAGGAGGGTCATACATATTCATCAAGAAAGAAATTTTGTACTTGAATTTTTGTCCTTCACTGATAAAAGCCCATAACTATTATGATTGCGAAACGTTTCTCCAGTGTTTAAAAGGAAGAGATATTATGCAGGGAATTGTCGAATGCGCTGGTGGCAGGGTTATTTCAAAATATTGCTTATTTGGTAAATATAATTTAATTGATTTAGGAATAATACAATACAATTATTAGGGATTAACTTAACATCTACAAAAAATCGTCTGCATGGATCCACAGTTCTTATCTACTACACTAGTATGAATGCTGCTGTTGGTGACATTAAGAATAGTTAAGGATATTCTACCAGTTTTATACTAACACACGAAGTAGTTTCCACAAACACCAAAACACTTTTACTTCGCTCGACGCGCGTTTCGCCAACCAAGTTGGCATCATCCGGAGACGATTAAAACTAACCTTAAACTCAAAATCTACCCTATTTATACTATTTTTATGGTGAAATCATTAGTCACGGTTCAATGATCAGTTGCTCAGCCGCGCGTAAAGCGGGCTATACGGTATAGGTCCCTTGTCGCTATTCATACTATTTTTACATTTTATAATTTCTATGCTCTCAAATGCATCCAACTGTCTATTATTGGTCACATTTCTAACTAATCTTAAATTACTAACATCTATTCTACGATTGTTGTCAAAAGCATGTTGTGCAACACTAGACTTATCTGTTCTGCCATATTTTAAATGAGCCATATACTCTTTAAATCTGGTATTAATTGATCGACTCGTTTGTCCAACATATTTTCGATCCCAATCATTAAAACTAATTTCGTAAATCCCAGACCTTTCATTACTTTTTTTTAGTTTGTAAACAAAAAATCTGCAAACAGATTTCCATATCGCGAATAACATGTTTTTTCAATATATTGATCAATATAAATTATACGTTATATTATGTCTACTTTATAATCCCACAATATTTTAAGCAAGCTGGCCGTTGAGATAAAAAGAGAAATCGGTGATCTCCCTCAAAACCTCCCTCACACCGAAACTCATATCTTACTAATTTGAAACTTAACTTAGACTGAAGTAAGGAAGAGGAGGCATTTTTCAATGTGATGTAGAAACAAGAATAAAGTAATCACTAACTGCCATAATTTTATGCTTCAAGCAATATACTACGGCAAGCAACGGAGTAACATTGCAAAAGAAAATATATTGGTAATGGATATTGGTATGAATATTATTTCTTACATTTTGAATAACCTCTTTTAGTTATATGTTTATTCAAAATCATACAAATTAATAGTTCTAATTTATTTCAGTTTTCATAAGCCACGTGCAATTTGGAGTTATATAATATACATGTATAGTTTGTAACTACGAAATATTAGACATAACAAATTTTCAAAGAATACCCACAATTGCCACAATGGGAGATCGGTGCAGTATAACTTTTCTTACAGCAAGTTAAAATCGTCACTATAATGGCGCACTATAAATTATTGTTGACTCTACTTTACCCTACGTTCTATGGTATTAGACATCCAAATGAATGTCAATGATGCCGATTGATGAATTGATGATGAATGATGCCGAATGTTACACGGCCGAGGAACGTGTAAATGGATCTGTAAAATTTAAATGGGAAACATTCTTAATCTGCATAATATTCACCATCCAATTGTTTTATGATATGACGAAAGGTATATAGTGTGATCAATATTTTGTTATACTATATGATAATGTCATAATATGATGGGCGATGTATATAAAATTATTTGTTTTTCCTTAAATTCCTGGAAATCGGTTATATTTGACAACGCTGTTAAAAATACGATAGCACGTATTTTTTCCTCCTTTTATCAATATAATGAAGGTGTTTAGCTCGTTGTTTTTATGTCTCATATTTCGATGTTACAAACAGTATGTTTCTTGTTGAGAAACATATTTGATAAATACCTGATATAGGATTAATTAGCTGATGACAATATTTCGTCGGACATATAAACTGTGTTCATTTTAAAACTTAACATCCACTGTTATTGATAAACCCCAAAATATTTGAGAATTCGCCGGGACACGTCGATTTTTATTTTAGGGCGGAGCATTTTTGACAGACGGTACCTTGATATATTCATTTCCCCGATATAATCCCTACCAACCCCAATTTTAAAATCTTAAATGTAACTACCCCATGTGTTACACATCATTTGAAAGCCTTTTTCATAACGAAAACGTACAATCAGTGCATCATTTTTGGAAAGTGGTTGAGATTTTACAAAAATTTTCTAATTGCATAATTTATTAATTGCACATATTACAACAAAATCGTTAATATTATCAAATTTCCTGACGGGTAGATAGGAAATAGAAAGAAGAGGGACGACATATATATATATATATATATATATATATATATATATATATATATATATATATATATATATATATATATATATGTAATATATTCGAAAGAAAGACATTGTGCGGGAAATTGGCGAATGCGCCGGTGGCAGGGATATTTAAAAATAATATTTATTCGGCAAATTTAATTTAATTGATTTAGGAATAATACAATACAATTATTATGGATTAACTTATCATTTACAAAAAGTCGTCTGCATGGAGTATTTATTCACTGTACTTATCTACTACATCTACTATGAAATAATAATATGCTGTAGTTGGTGACACTAAGAAAAGTTAAGGACTTTCTACCAGTTTTACCTAATTATGTAAATTCTCATAAAATGTATATTTTGTTTCAAAATTATTTTTTTTAGGTTTTAAACAAAAAATCTGCAAACAGATTTTCATTTCCCGAATAACATTTTTTTTTAATACATTGATCAATATAAATTTTGACTAGGTTATAATCTCACAATATTGTAAGCATGCTGGCCGTAAGATAAAAAGAGAAATCGGTGACCTCCCTCAAAATTCTCTCATACCCAAACTCACATCTAACTCATTTGAAACTTAACTTAGCTTAAAGTAAGGATGAGGAGGCCTTTTTCAATGTGGTCTAGAAACAAGAATAAAGTAATCACTAACTGCCATAATTTTATGCATTAAGCAATATACTACGACGAGCAACGGAGTAACATTGCAAAAAAATATAATGGTACCTAATTAATATTTGTATGATTGTTATTTCTTACATTTTGAATAACCTCTTTAAATTACATGTTTAATTAAAATCGTACTACAAGACACACAGCTTGAATATGACTATAAAGTTGACAGATTATAGGGTTAGCTAATTCCTCATCTAAATTTATAGTTCTAATTTATTTCAGTGTTCATAAGCCGTGCAATTTGGAGTTATATACATTTATGTTTCTTGTTGAGAAACATATTTGATAAATACCTGCCATAGTATTAATTAGCTGATGATAATATTTCCTCAGACTTATATATACTGTGTTTGTTGTAAAACTCACCACCCACTGTAATTGAAAAATCCCAAAATATATCAGAATTAGCCGGGACACGTTGATTTTTATTTTAGGGGGAGCACAGTCCGGGTCTTGATATGTTCATTCCCGTAACCAGTAGCAACCCTAATTTTTAAATATTATATGGAACCACCCTACGTGTTACCCATCACTTGATAGCCCTTTTCATGGCGAATACAGCAGTGCATTATTTTTGGAAATAGGTTTAGATTTTACAACATTATTCAAATTGCTGAACAAAACTTACCACCCCCTGTATTTAAAATACCACAAAATATTTGAGAATTCGACGAGAAACGTCGATTTTAATTTTACGGGTGAACATTTTTGACAGTCAAGGGGCCTTGATATATTCATCCACCTAACCCCTACCAACCCCGATTTTAAAATCTTAAATGGAACTAGCCCATGTGTTACCCAATAATTGAAAGCCCTTTTCATGGAGAATACCTACATCGCTGCATCAGTTTTGGAAATTGGTTGAGATTTTACTAAAATTTTATAATTGCACAATTTATTAATTACACAAAATTCTTAATATTATCAAATTTCCTGATTGGTGGATAAGAAGAAGAGTGGCGTGTTACAACTCCTGATCTCAATCTAAATGACTTTTACCTAGAGGGATATCTCAAATCAGTAGTTTAAAATGAACACAGTGTATATCTTTTTATAATATATTTGTAAGAGAGTTTTAAAGTAATATATATATATATATATATATGTATATATATATATATATATATATACATATATATATATATATATATATATATATATATATATATATATATATATATATATATATATATATATATATATATATATATATATATACATATATATAGATATACCCATAGATATACATATATGACTTTTTCTCCCAAACTTTCCAAGTTATTTGTGTTCATACCAGATACGAAGTGTAAGTATGGTAAGCTGCATCCATTTTATAAAAAGTATCATAATGGATATTTATGGACAGATTATCCATATCTTTTTATTAAATGGATATAGGGAATAAGGGAATAAAAATCCCTAAAGCACAGGGAAAGTCAAAGAATTTTATCTAAATGGTATGTTAAAATGGTTTGCTTTTACTCTAGCGACCATATTGTTTACTAAGCCTTAAATAAATTAATTGTATTATTAATTAAAAAATTAAGTGATAATTCTTTAATGAATAGGTATGTATGTAAGCTGTCAGAATAATATCCTATTCATATTATTCTCAGTAGCGTTGAGTGACGTGGCGAAACCATTGTTAAATATCGTATACTATGACCACAAGGCAAAAGAGGGCGCTGGGGTCGTGTTTCACATATTACGGCGAATCGCGAAAAAGCAGCTTAACTCCACTATTCTCTGTTTCCGTAGAAAAATCTGTTCATTTACCGGTTTTCACGGTAATATGCGTATCGTGACCGGATCACCCGCTATTTTGTACTACGATAATAATAGCACACGATATTTGACCTTGCGCCTCTTTCTAATTCGTTCACTCAACTATATTAGTCTATAATACTATAAGTTTTTTATTACTGACCGGACAAACTGAAATGTCTGTCTTTGCAAGAAGATACAACTGATGAAGATACATGATGTAAAATCTATTAACGTGTCATAATTTCAAAGCGTTGAAAATGTTGGATTTATGCTTTATGGCTAACTTTATTTTAAGCAGATGTAATAATACTCCAAAATAAACAGTATAATATCCATTATGCCGCATGAAAAATTGATATACAAACGAAAGCGTATTAACGCCATATGAAATATAAATTCTTGAAAGCAAAATGTAAACTTCCATTACCGTGGAATTTAACTCGAGATATATTCCGTTTTGCGTTGAATTAAATATGAGAATGGCTTGGTGTCAAAGCTGATTGCTCCAGCTTTGTCCCGTCTCTTTATATGTCTTGGAAATATGAATGATCAGCAGGAAATATAATTTTCAGCTGAAATATACAGATTCTTTCATTCAAATCGCTGAAAAGTAAAAACTTGTTGGCGATACTTTGACGGCGATGGTTTTATATACATAAGCCTATTCCAAGAAAACATATATTGTCCAATCGATGTCCACTTTTCATCCATAAATGTTCCGCATTGTCCATGGACCATTCATTCCTGGATGTTTTTAGTATATCCATTGTTATCAACCCATTCGAGAGTCTAAAAAGTAGCTAGAACCAATGGCCATTTTGGTACATTTTTTCCGAAACAGGAAATTATCGTATTTAACATTATCATCATTCATTATCATTATCATTATCATCATTAACATTATCATATTTGTATATTTTTAAGTTTCATACGTTAGCTAATGGCTATATCCCAATCAAACGTCTACGAATTCAATAATACGCTTAAAAACATTAATATATCATTTATTTAAATATTGGTTTAAATATTGGTTTATTGGTGCTAAGTAAATTTATTAATTTGGTATGTCAAAAGTAACTTCCTGTTAATTTATTTACTAGTTATATATAAACTATTGTAAACTAGCTAGATAGTATACCAACCAACCAATATTCGTAGCTATTTTAGCAGAAATATGATTTTCAGCAAAATAGTCAGAGGTTTAGATAGTATGTATACTATCCAGCTATCCTATGAACTAGCCAAGTAAACACTTTAACCGTAACTTATATATAAATAAAGAGGTGAAGGTGCTGAAATTCCACGCACACGTTTTCAAAAATTTCTTGTCTGATATCCCTATACGAATACTCTGTTATACAAATTTGTAGATTTTGAAGGTTTAGTGGCGGTGTTTTGTAGACCACTGATTTGAGATACCCCGATAGGAAAAAGTCATTTGGACTGAGATCAGGAAATCTAGCATTCTATCGCCTCTCTTCTTTCTATCCGCCTGTCAGGGAATCTGCAAATATTAATAATTCTATGTAATTTGTGTAGTTAATAAATTGTGTAATTTGAATAATTTTGTAAAATCTCTATCAATTTTCAAAAATGACGCAACGTTGTATTCGCCATGAAGAGAAAAAATGGTTATGCGTTTTGTACCATAATTAGTACCATCCAATTAGTAAATCGATGTATCTCTACCTAATGTTCATGGAGCAATTTTGGGGGCAAAGGGCTTTAAAATGCTGTGTAACACATGAGGTAAGTTCCATTTAGGATTTTAAAATTGAGGCTGGCTAAATGTTAGGGGGATGGACATATCAAAACCCTGTCAAAAATGTTCCCCCTATCCCCCTAAAATAAACGAAATCGACGTATCGAAATCGCAAATATTTTGCGGTTTTTTAAGTACACCGGGGTGGTAAGTTTTAAAACGAACACAGTATATATATATATATATATATATATATATATATATATATATATATATATATATATATATATATATATATATATATATATATATATATATATATATGGATGGATGGATGGATGGATCCTTTATTTACATAAACTCCGGCGCTTGGTATAAGCAATATTCCAGGAACTCACTAGATGATTACCATAATGTCTGTAAATCCCTCATGCATTCATAACAGAGGTCGCCGAATATTTAATCTGTCCGTAGGATTGCTTGAAACGTTGGTACGTTTTTGTGTCGTAATTAAGTTTTCCGCTATTGTACACAAAACATTCCCAATCAACTCAGCAGTCCATTAGAGATTAGAGAGGAAAAAATGTAGTTGTTAACAAAATTGCTTCATGCACATCAGACACACCCAGAGATACATCGATTTAGTAATTGGATAGTTAAGGATTGGACAAAATGCAAAATCATTTTTTTTTCTTCATATAAAAAATTTATTTCATCTTACCGGTGCAAAATATTAGATATAAATCGGCCAGATGTGAAACTCGTATTCATACAAGTTAATAAGATATTTAATTTATATCTTAAATTTTATGCACAATATATATTCTAGTTTTGTCTCATATAAACAAATATCCCTGAATATATGACAGCAAAAAATATCCATCGTAATGTATGGGATTTTGGAGTCACAGAAAAGATATTGTTAATCAAAATTGGCCTGCACAAATCGTACAAAATGGCGCCTATATGTAAGTTTACATTTTAGAATGAAATATGAAAAAAATCTAAAAAAAGATCAATATATTAGAACATTAAATATTGAATCATCCACAAAAAATATTGAATTGTTAAATTTCTAAAAATTCAGTATATTTCTCTAATGAGATGGATTCTAATCATGATAAAGCTAAATCGTAAAACCCATCTTAGTAGTCATTATTTAGTACACCTTTTCTATTTTTGTCAGTTAAATTAAATGATAATCGGTTAGTAAAATAACGTATATTTACTGCGTGTTCTCTGTGTTTTTTTAGTTACTTTATCGTTGTAGGTTAACATCGTATGTAGTACGGGTAACTACGTACTTGCCGTATTGTAGTTAGTGTTTACAGCCCTAGATATTAGGAACCTCTTATACATTTTTCCTGCACCATCAAGTAACTATTTAAATGGATTGAATGACAATAAATTATTCCCAAATTATGTGTTCCGGATTGATAAGTTTTACTTTGACTCACTATATTTACCAGCTGTTTGCTATCGGCTAAGTAGGAAGGAAGAGAAATGCAACTGGATAAAAAAGTGGATAAATACGGTACCAGAGCAACGATATGATATTTTATTTATTAAAAGTAGCAACAGTTTTGAAACTATAACGCCCGGTTTTACAATCGTGGAACAACAGTGGGATAACTATACTTGGTATATTGTCGACTCAGAGGAACAGTAGGATAATCAACTCTGAGAAATATGATGTTAAAGAATTGGCGACGAGAATTCAGTTTGTAATAACTCCTTACGTTTTTATTGAACTTAAATGCAATTTTCATTATTTTCATAGCTTCCCATGCTTTCTATGCATAAGAATAGATTAACAGGAAAAAAATTGATAAACAAGTTGACGAAAAGTAACTTAAAGTATTGTTGCCCTAAAAAATAATAAATTTTCATGGATTATCTTCCTATTTTTGTTAGATATCTTAGTGTATCCTTTAACACTGTGTGCATTTTGTTTTCAATTCCCAGTGTCAAAATAAAACAACTTTGTCTTACATTTTGTATTACACCTTCATATTTTCATCCATTTTATTACTTCTGCTTGAATGTGTCCCTTTTTTTTCTCCAAAAGTCCAAACTCAGTTATTTTTTCAATTATCAATAGCACAGTTAGAAATGGTTAACGTATTTTTAAACAATAATTTACATAGTCTTAATTTTTGATTATTAACATTAAAAAAAATAAGCACATGTAAATGTTTTCTTCTTATACTGCTTATACGGTTTCTTCAATTTTTATCAATGTGCTGAGACAAATACTCTCTTTGGAGTGACCTGTCAGGTCACTCCAAGCTAGCTTTATTCACCTTTCCTAGTCTCGTAACATATTCCTGTCCAGAATTATTTTTTCGTGTTTTCGTGTTTTTACGTTTCTTTTCCACTTGGCCTTATTTTTTAATCGGTTCCTGCTTCTTCGGCGCTCATTGTTGTCCTTTATATCCTCCACTTTTTTACCATTACTAATGTCAACATCTTCCTTCATCATTTCATCATGCCTGTTTCTGCTACACTACCAGTTTCTGAGTCATTGGGTACAAAATTTGGATCTTGCAAAATAACTTCACTTAAAAAACTTCAAAATCACTTGCACTTTCCTCAAACCGATACTTGACATTATTTGAGTCATCATTGGTTTCATTTATTTGACTGAGAAACGGATATTGGTACAAGGTCCTTCAGTTTAACGTTTCTTACTTCTTCTAGCAGAGCATCACCTAGGCTTACACTCAATATGTTGTTAGCTGGCATTGGACAAGTTGCAAATGACAACTTCTCTTTTTCATTAAAAGTTTGATTTTCTTGCCACTGTGCTATACTATGATGCTTTTTAAGAACTTCATTATGTAAATCTGGGTGGACTCCCTAATTTCAATTTAAATGTTTTTAAGGGCACTAGGTATCTTACTTATGCAAACTTGATGGATAGCCTCAATTTCAAAAACTAAAAACAATATACACTTAATTAACAACTAACGCTATTTAAAGAAATTTGACGCTACAACTAAGTGTTTTTATATTTTTTTAACGTGGCCACACAGTAGAATATCAATGATTGTCTATAACAATTTTCACAATATTGATGTTATCATTAAAAATAAATAGTAACTTTAATATTTCCACGAAGATAAAAATAAATAAACAGTAACGAAAAATTTTATTGGAATATTTTATAATAAGCATTATTTAAAAATCAACTATGTAATTTCATTTCTGAAACAAGAAAATAATTATTGATGAAGCTTAATTTACCTAAAAAATGCGGGTGAAACCACTGCATGTAAATACAATAATAACATGTTACGTACGGTTCTATTTCTCTGCATTTTTATTGGATTTCTTCGCTGAGTAAACAAAAATATTGACTTCTGTTAGGCTCTCGTCCATTTAGAATTTTCGATGTATGCATTTTTATTCAAAAATAGGTCAATCCCGAGGTCTATCCCCATCAACAATTGTAGGTTAACTGAACAGCGGAAAAATAAGAATGTTGCATGTTTGTTGCATTATCTGTGATCAGTTTAGCGGACGAAATTTAATTGAACACCAATTGATAATGTGTGTTATCCTAGTGTTGCATTATGTAAGGTGGGTTTAGAGCAATTAGAGGCTGCACAAAGATATAACTTTCTACAAAAAGATATCTACCTACTTAGTTTATACCTTGTTTATTTTATCCGTCGTTTATACCGTGATTGCAAAACGTTGTTTCAGCCATTCTACCATTCTCAGAATAAAGAGAATGGTATTATTCGGAGTATATACAAGCATTGTAAAACCGGCCTTATAAATATTGTAATTGATGTTTATAAGCAAAATCAAAAATTGATCGGCAAGTCTCGATTTGGCAATACGTAATAGTACAATAAGAAATAGGAAATGAACTAGAAAATTGTATCCATAATTAAATTTTAGCATAATTCTATTCGTGAGATGGTCTTACCAAATACCATTCGAGCCTAGATTTTGCGCCTGATATTTTTTTTGTTTGTTTACTACTACTTACCTTCGTAGGTAAGTACGAATAATTTAACTCCAGCTGTTCAACAAAATCATTTGAGCTAGGCTCTCGTGATTTTATCGCAACAGCTGTCGTTTATTTGATACGAAAGTAAGTACTCAAAAACAAATAAAAATATCTGAGCTCTAATGGTATTACCCCCGAATATTTATATTTCACAGAAGTCACGACATTCTAGTGAGACGCTGTGGTAATGGTGATACCTATATATACGGCTTGCCAATAGGTTGGAATAATTCAAAATATTAATGTGATTTTGGATGCATATATTTTCTAAATAATGTGGAATATAAAAATACGGTTATGAGGACGTTTTTAAAAATACAATTGGTAATAAATGGCCTGAATATCATGTTTCTATCGTGCTCAAAAAAAGGATTATGCGGGGTGTAAACTAAACCACTATAGAAAATCAAAATTTCATTCTTACCGAGAATTTAGGAAAACCAAAATCGAGATTTTTATACCAGGATAGCCTATGGACCACTTTGAAAAAAAAAATTGGCCGTTTTTTGATAACTCGTTTATTTTCGAATATACAGAGGTTTTAATGGAAATTTGGACATTTATTTGGAAATGCATCTCTTACTGTTTAAGAACAAAGTAAGTAATAGATTTTTTTCTAATTTTCAAGGAAGCTTGCATGCCTCTAACTGTCAGCTAGAATTGTCATTTCTTAAACATGGTGCCTGGGAAAACACTTAATAAACATGTGTCCCAAAAAGCCTGTAAATTGAAATAAGCTGTGGGCAAAACCCTGTATAATTAAAATGGAGGATGATTTTAAGATTTTATATCTCTGAAGGGTAAGGTTTCCATTACAAATATCAGGGAACGTTTTTTTATTTTTCTTGATCGGATGAGTATTATCATCATTACAATTTGGTTGTAATTACACGGTAAACCCGATATAAAATATTTAGAAAAGTAACTTATGCAGTAGTAACTAATGAACGGGTGAGTAGTAACTAATGAACGGTTAAGTATTGTAACAATCAAGTCACCACCGGATTACCTTTGGTAATCAAAATTATTCAATTAGATCTAAGATTTCTCAAAAATGTTTCAGGTAGAGAAAAATGGTTTGCAAGTTCCTATCTTAATTTTCTTAGAATAATTAACATAAATCTTAGGAATCTGGTAGAGGGTTCCTCCTCAATGGCTTGGGTCAGATCCTCTAGAGTTTCAGATGAATTGGAATTGGGATTGAAACTACCGATTAACACAAATTCTTCTCCATAATCATTCGGATCGGAAATAACTATTGGAACCAAAACATTGTCCCTATAGCGTTGAGCTGTCACAGTGTCGCTAATAATAAACAATTATGTTCTACCATTCCACTTCACTCCAGCTCAAACAGTAATACCTCCTCCACCAAAAGCCTCATGAGTTTCCATATGATTTTCAGCATATCTAGAATTAGGTTCCCACCACACTAAAATTCTGCCATCAGAATAAATCAGGTTAAGTCTGCTCTCATCGGCATCAGTGAAATGACAGTTTTTCCACCTTTCTTTCCAATGGGATTGCGAACCCACGCTAATCGAGCTGTCTGGCTCTAGAAAAATTGTACATTTTGTAATCGTAATACCTTAATTACGATTACAAAGTGGCAGAAAAACAAAAATAATCCTTGATTCTTTTAATATGTAAATTTAATGTCAAAATTGATAAAAAAAATAATTGTTTTTCGGTACACGTCCATACACTTTCAGTTTTTCCATGTCACACTTTCACACAGCACCTACACTTTCATATCATAAGTATGGTAAACACACAATTCACTTTTGTAGTGAACTTACCTTAAATTGTTGCGATTAATCGTTCTTCTTATCGTGCGATTTGAGACTAAAATTCTTATTTGGTTCCGAAATGTATCATTAATTTCTCTCGAATTTGGTATCAAAATCCGTTCTTCTCGAGCTCCAATTATTTTTTTTCGCCATCCATGGTATAGAAGGTTAACATCACCTGTTTCATCAAACCTCTTATTTACTTTGTAAACCATACTATGGCTATCGCCGCATATCCTAGCAACAGTATGTTGCATTAAAATACAATCTCTCCTTTATTTTATTGTCAATTGTGACATTATGCACTTGTTTATATGAAAATTGTGCAATACTTTTCAATCGAAACTAGCGACATGAACAGTATAAACACAATATTTATATATTCTGCTGCTGCATTGCCAAATGTCAAACAAAACATGTTTTCATTAGTTACTACCGCAGGGTTTTTTAATGTTTTATATAGGGATTGACCGTGTAATTACAACGAAATTGTAATTATGATAATACTTATTATCACTTACCAGGATAATACTTACCGATCAAGAAAGATAAAAAACATTTTCGAGATATTTGTCTAAGGTTTCTCCTTACTGATTAAAAATCTTAAAATAATCGTTCATTTTAATTAAACGGGGTTTCGCACACAGCTTATTTAAATGTACAGACTTTTGTGACACATGCTTATTAAATGTTTTCCCATGCACCATGTATAAGAAATGACAATTCTAGCTACTGAGACAGTTAGAGACGTGCAAGCTTACTTGAAAATCAATTACTTACTTTGTTTTTAAACAGTAAGAGATGCATTTTCAAAAAAAATCCCAATTTCAATAAAACCCCCGTATATTCGAAACTAAGCCAGATATGAAAAAACGGTCAAATCTGTTTTTTCAAGTTGGTCCATAGGCTACCCTGGCATTAAAATTTGATCTCGATTTTGGTTTTCCTAATTCTCGGTAAGATTGATTTTTTGTGGGGGTTTAGTTTGCACCCCGTATATTCCTTTTTTTGATCACGACAGTAACATGATATTCATGCCATTTATTCCCAATTAAATTTACAAAAAGCTCTGAAAACCGTATCTAAAATTACATTAAAATTTTGATATATTCCAACCTATTACCAGCAGTGTAGTACCTAGGTGCCATAAGAGACGAATTTGGTGATCATTATCACATTTGAATGCATTGCCGTAATTGGTAAATGCTTAATTATTGTACAGTTGTTGTACAGCACAATTCTGTATATTATAGTAGACTTGATAGTTGCATTTTACAGTAATGAGAATGATATATATTGATGCAGGTGCCGTTGTATAAACAAAAGTCCAAATGAAATTATTTATAACTATGTTGCCTCTATATTTGAGTTTACTCTATATATCGTGAATTTAGTTTCCAAATAGACCCATTTATGTATGAAGCAGAAACAGCCATTTAGTAAAGGGAATTACTTATAAATACCGAAAGTACCCGCTTATAATATTTGTATCTTTCACACACACAAAGCGGTATACTTCAAAAGTAAAATCACGGCATCCCAATTATATCATAAAAATTCTAAACTATGTAATCTTTCGGTCAAAATTACATTCTAAAATTAAAATTATTCCATTGAAATCAGTCCAAGCTGTATATAAATTATTTTTAATATTGTAACAATAGTTTATATTTCAATACGACTCATTTGTGATGCGCAATCTAAATATACATTTCTAGAGACAATTATATATTATCCAAACTTGTACTGGAAATAGACGGCGATGAATAAGGAATGAAAACTAACAAGAGCTAGGTACATATTCTCTAAAACTTGGCAGAACTTGAAATATATCTTCCATGACCTACTGCTGCATATAATTTCCCCATGTAGGTACTACTTAGTTTCCGCCCAAATTCGGTAGATATCCATTTAAAATTAGTAGCCAAGCGGTCTATAACAAAATGTGCTTTTTAAAGACACTTAAATGAAATATTATGTTATATTATCCTATAGAACCAGCAACAACCGATTACTTTCATATTCAATATAAGTAACATTTTTAAAAATATCATAAAGGGAATTAAAAATGAAATTGTTAGGGGAGACCTAATAATTGAAATGTCTCTGCTGTCCAATAGGTTGGAATAATTTAAAATTTTAAAATAATTTTGGATACATATCTTCTGAATAATATGGAATATCAAAATACGGTTTTCAGGACGTTTTTGGAAATTTCATTGGTAATAAAATGGACTGAATATCATGTTTCTATCGTTCTCAAAAAAGCAATATACGGGGTGTAAACTAAACCCCTACAATAATAATCAAAATTTCATTCTTACCGAGAATTTAGCAAAACCAAAATCGAGATAAAATTACCAAGGTAGCCTATGGACCAATTCGAAAAAACGAATTAGGCCGTTTTTTGATATCTCGCTTATTTTCGAATATACTTATTGAAATTAAAACATTTTTTTGGAAATGCATCTCTTACTGTTTAAAAACAAAGTAAGTAATGGATTATTTTCTAATTTTCAAGTAAGATTGCATGCCTTTAACTGTCTCAATAGCTAGAATTGTCATTTCTAATACATGGTGCATGAGAAAACATTTAATAAACATGTGTCACAAAAAAAGTCCCTATATAAAACTATTAAAAAAACCTATCGTAGTAACTAATGACCTTGTGAGCTAGGTATTGCAACAATCAAGTCACCACCGGATTACCTTTGGTAATCGAAATTCTTCAATTTGATCTAAAATTTCTCGAAAAAGTTTCAGATAGAGAAAAATGGTTTGCAAGTTCCTCTCTCCTCTCATCTCCTCATCTTAATTTTATTAGAATAATTAATATAATTCTTAGCAAGCTGGAAGAGGTAGTGTAACTTTAACTGGACCTTCCTCTGTTAAAGGATTATAACCTGCCCGTCATCTGTTTGGCATACTTAAGACAAGGTTATTGCTGTAATTTTGTGGCACGTTTTGTCATTCCTCCTCAAGGGCTTGAGTCAGATCCTCTGGAGTTTCAGGTGAATTGGGCCTTGAAACTATCAATAATTTTACGTAAGACCAAATGTTCTCTATCAGATTTAAATCGGGTGATTTTGCAGGCCAATCCATCCTATGCAAGTGGTTTTATTCCAAAATCTGGTTAACAATATGGGCCTGATGAGGTCGGGCATTACCGTCGATTAATACAAATTCTTCTCCATAATTATTCGCATAGGGAATTATTGGAACTATTGGAACCAAAACATTGTCCCTATAGCGTTGAGTACAGAGTCGCGGGTAATAAACAATTATGTTCTACCATTTCACTTCACTACAGCCCAAACACTAATACCTCCTCCACCAAAAGCTTCCTGAGCTACCGTATTTTTTTCGTCATATCTAGACCTAGGTTCCCGTCACACCAAAATTCATATATACAAATGCTGAAATGGCAAATATGCATTTTACACGGGGTCGTGCTGACGGAAATGCATTAGAACGCTTAACGGCTTTACGCTCAGTTATATCAAGAACGAACATTACCTCATCATGGCATATTCACGCGTACTCATCAACGTCGACGAGAAAATGGCAATTTTTTAGAATAACTGTCGATTGAGGACGTGCTCGAGAAGTAAGAACCGTGCCGCTAGAGGAAGCTGTTCTTAATTTAAAAGATGAATTTTCTGAAACAAGCACAAGAAATATTGCCGATATATTATGTAAGCTATTCCACTGTATTTAGAATTTTAAAAGAACAGCAGTTGTATCCGCACCACATCAAACTAATATAAGCGCTCTTACTTTGAGACTTTCTACCTCGTCTAATTTTTTATTACTGAATAATTCAAATAATCATCCACAAGTTCTACAGTTTTTATCTCGTATTTTGTTTACTGATTAGGCTAACTTTTCAAGGGAATCTATTAGAAATTTCCAGAATAATCACATATGGGCTGGAGAGAATCCACATGCAATTTTTGCAGCTACGTTTCAACAATGGTTTTCATTAAATGTGTGGCTTGGTGTCATGGATGATTATTTAATTGGCCCATATTTTCTTCCAATGAGATTAAATGGAGACGCATACTGCCATATCCTTGAAGAACTATGGTTCATGCATGATGGCACTCCAGCCCATTTTAGTATTAACGCCCATCGCCACAATCCAGTTTATTTAATATCAGTTTATTGCATTTGGGGGCGTTCTTAAAATGTTGGTTTATTCAGCTCCCATTGAAAATATAGAGAATTTAAAAGATCGCATTGTAGCATCATGCGAAACTATTAGAAATACAAACGGATTATTTCAAATAATACGGAATTCAATGAAACGAAGAGTCGTGCGTTTTTGCGGATGGGGGCCATTTTCATCATTTATTATGATTTTTGTGATTAATATTTTGATGCCATTGTTTTTAGTTTGTTATTCTGTTGTTTGTTACAATAGTGCACTTATTTAAAATGTTATTGTGGTATTTTGTAATTTATAGTTTCATTCGGTTATATAAAATTGTCATTCTTTTAATGGACTTTAACCATTATAGTAACTCTCTATAGATTAGAAAAAATAAGAAAAATGACAATACTTCTCATAATGACTTTCTTTGAAAACAGCTCACTTAACAATTTCACCGAATAATAACCCCTCGGTGAATTTATTTGAAAGGGCAATGTGAGTATAATTTTATTTTTTTGTGAGCAAAAAATCAATTTCTCGAAGAAAACTCAGGAGACAAAAAAGTAGAAAATTGAGTCATTTTTGCATAACAAATTTTTAAAAAAAGAAATGATGTCACGTCACGTAAAAGAGTTCTGAAGAAAAATATTATAGAGGTTGGTTTTTTTTACCCCCTTGTAACTTAGGGTTACAAAAATTGTCACAAACTGTAATTTTATTAGTAACTTGCACTAATCGCCAAATATATTCTTCTAAATTCTTCCATAGTGGAGAAAATAAATAAAAACAATTTTTTCCCCCATTTTGGAGGGGAATGGGTTTTGGAAACAAAAATTTTCGTGTTTCGTTTTTTCGAATTTTCGATTTAACGTCAGTACTTTTATGCAGTGCGTAATAAATCTTCTTACATTTATTTTAAAAAATTATCTGTGATGTTCATTCCGGTATGTTTGACCTTTCTAGGGATCATGTGTTAGTTTTCACAGAATTCAATTCTTGTCAATTTGTAAATTTGTTTCGATAAGAATTGTCTATTTGGGGCAAAATGAGCACTCGAGTGCGAGGAAAAATGATCCCGGTATCATTTTCCCCATACATTTTATTATTAGCCAACAATATCGGTATATACCATGCTACTTGCGAGCACATCATACAATCGCATGCTTGAAGAAGACATGAAGAAGAAAAGAGAAAAAAAAGAATGAAATCGAAGTCGAAATCATTTAGCACAAAAAATATTAAATCAGAGAAAGTGACACAGAAGAATATATAGAACAACATGACAACAAGAGTAATGAGAGCGATGTTACATCTTCTGTTACGACAAATATACACATTCTTCAAAGGGCGAAGGATGGATCAGGTGTAGTAAATGTTCAAAAGGGCTCATAAGCAGTGTGCTTTGATCGGCGACTACTGCGATTACACTTTGATTTTTGTGTTTCTCAAACATATAGATTAAAAATTTCATCACATTTCAGATTTAATTTGCTGTTAAAGTTTGAGATTTGATTTAATTAAATAATTTGCATAATTTAATTTATTCTATGTAATTACATATTGTATGTAATTATTTATTGTATGTGATGTTTATATCTTGGTATTATTTTATTATGAATGCTTATTATGAAAGTTCATTTTATTTATTTTTTATATTATGAATATATGCATTTACACCTTAAAAGTGCGATCTCACCAAAAAGAGAATACTTTTTATCAGGGGATCATATTACCTCTAACGTTTGAGTAATATATTCCTTCTGCAGATATTGACAAAATCCATTACCCTATGGTTTCATCTACATTTTTTGAGAAAAATGTAGTCAACTGAATACCAAATCTGGAAAATTTTAAAGTCTGATATATCTGAAAATATGGTGGGTTTAATTTTAAACTTGTACACAATGTTTTTGTTATTATTAATATTATTTTACCTAGGTTATTAAATACTATTTATTTTAGAGAACGTTTTAAAGATATTTGAATATAGCGGTAAGTATGTGATGAATAGTTTAGGATGAAAGTCTTGACGCCATTTTTGAAACTCATTTTGTTTCCATTACTTCACTATTCCATAATTAAAAGTAAATATTCACATAATCTATGCATTTTTTATATTTTGAAAATAGGTTGTATTTCCAAAAAATATCCATTACATATTATATTTGAAAATAAAACCATTTTTTAGAATTTATTTCTGATGTTATGGACAAATAAAATATATTCTAGTAGGTGTTTCAAACTAGAACGTTTGCACGTTTAACATCAACAAGAAAATATCTATTATAAATTTCAATATAGATATTCGTCAGCTTTCAGGCTTGCATATTTATATAATATTTACTCTAAGCAGAGTTTAGATGGAGTAAACCACTAATATGGCGCTTTTATTCTCCTACAGAAATGTACTCGTATATTCTATTTTTCGAGCACTCTTTATAATTCATATTAGTTCAGTTACAACCTCGGCGACAAAGCGATGCTGAAAAAGGCTTCAATTTGAAAAGAAGAATACTTGAGTTCATTCCACTACTTTTCTTGCCCTCTGTTTATTTTCATAAAACGGTAATTACTTTCGGTAGGTTATTGTGATTCAATCAGATTCAATGGGTAATTCAATATTACCCATGGACGGGTGATTGATATAAAATAAATAATAGATATGCATAGAACGAATTATCCAATTTACTACAATTATTATGTGATCATAATTATGCCAAATTAAGCCTTTTCTGAGAATGTCGATAGTATGAATTGCAGTACAAAATCAAACAACAACAATACATTTGGCCACTTGACCAATAGGTTGAAGTAATTCAAAATTTTAATGTAATCTTAGATGCAATAATTTTCTGAATACCTAATATGAAATATCAAAATTTCAGGACATTTTTAGATATTTCACTGGTCATAAATGGCCTGAATTTCATGTTTCTATCGTGCTCAAAAAAGGAATATACGGGGTGTAAACTAAACCTCTTCAAAAAAAACAAAATTTAATTCTAACCGACAATTTGGGAAAACCAAATTCGGGATGCAAATTTGGCCGTTTTTTGATATCTCGGTTATTTTCGAATATACAAGGGTATTGTATTATTGAAATTAGGACATTTTTTTGAAAATGCGTCTCAAGTAAGCATGCCTGTAATTGTCCCAGTAGCTATAATTGTCATTTCTTATACAGGGTGCCTGGGAAAACATTTAATAATCATGTGTCACAAAAGTCTGTAAATTTCAATAAGCTGTGTGGAAAACTCACTGTGTGGACCTCACCAAATATATCACAGAATATATATATATATATATATATATATATATATATATATATATATATATATATATATATATATATATATATATATATATATATTTATATTTATAGATTGTTCCAACAAATATAGATGGTTCAAATAAACGCGTAGTTATAGACTACAGAAAATTAAGTGAGCAGACTATTGAATAAAAATTTCCTTTAGGTACCAAACATTGCAGGCATATAAATCAGGCAAATGTTGCTACTTTTCGGTTTTTGATTTAGCCAACGGGTTTCACCAAATTGTAATGAATCCTAATGACGTTCAGACGTTTAAAAGATCGCATTTTCTACAGACACGGGACACTACGAATTTAAACTTATGCTTTTTGGCCTTAAAAATGCACCTTCTACTTTTCAACGAGTAATGAGCAATATACTACGAGGACTACAAAATTAAATTTGTGCAGTCGATTTAGACGATATTATTATTTTTTTTATTTCCCTTCAGGAGCGCATAGCGAGATTAAAGTTTTTCAAATAATTCGTGAATCAAACTTTAAAATCCAACTTGACAAATCTGAGTTCGTAAGATACGTCGCTTATTTAGGACACATTATTACACCCGAAGGAGTAAAACCTAACCCCGACAAAATTTCTATGCGCTCCTGAAGAGAAGTAAAAAAAATAATAATATCGAGTGCACAAATTTAATTTGTTAGTCCTCGTAGCATATTGCTCATTACTCGTTGAAAAGTAGAAGGTGCATTTTTAAGACCAAAAAGCATACGTATAAATTCGTAGTGTCCCGTGTCTGTAGAAAATGCGGTCTTTTGAACGTCATTAGGATTCATATTAATTTGGTGAAACCCGTTGGCTAAATCAAAAACCGAAAAGTAGCAACATTTTCCTAATTTGTATGCCTGCAATGTTTGGAAAGGGAAAGATTAGTCTGCTCACTTAATTTTCTGTAGTCTATAACTACGCGCCATTTTCGTTTATTTGAACCATCTATTTTTGTTGGAACAATCCATATCGGAGATGACCATGGGGAATTTGAATTTATAATATTAGACCTAAGGATTTTTTGAATCTGCGAATTGACTAGCTTTATGTACGTGCAGGTACCGATATGATATGGTAAAAATTGGATAGAACATTTATTATGTGAGAAACATATAATTTGAGAAAAATATAGTTAAACACATTTGAAACTGTGCGAAGGAGGAAAAATAGAGATACGTCCATAATATTTCCGTAAAGATATCAAATGCTGATATGAGATGAAGCAATTTATTTTATTTAAGATCTTGATAATATCATTTCGGAATTTCTCCTGTTAGTTTATGAGTATAGGATCAGTTTATGACTCTATTGGGTCTAAGATTATGTGTTTATACCGGATGCCTATAAAAATATTAATCATATTTTATTCGTCTTCATCATGAACTCCTTCAATATATTGAGATATCGAATTGCTTTTTTAAGGCAAGGGGTTGAAAATTAGCTAATTAACTTAGTAAATTACAGTAATTTATTTATAAAGAGTTGAATTTGTCATTAATATCAGTTGAAAAAGCTCTTAGTTTAAATAGACCCTCTGAAGATACTACTTACGAACATGTTGTAATGGACATTAATTTTGCAAATAAAAATTTAAAATGTAAAATAAAATCCTTTTAAAATCTATGAGAAAATGAAAACAAACAGAAAATTAAAACTTCTGAAATATAACCACCGGGTCACTGGAGGATTTCTATGAGTTACAGTTTGGAGAATTGATCATTAATTTACACCAATTGGTGATCACCAATTTGCTTTTAGTAATTATTTTTTAATGCATAATCATTTCTAAATAAATTGTGTACAGTCGACGTCATAAAAATCGGGTCAAGGAGTAGGACATTTTATTTTTAAATTGTTTGTCTGTAACCTTCCCGAAGTCCAGATTTAAACCTGATTGAAAATTAATGGGGTTTAATGGTCAGAAAAATGGGTAGACACAACCAGTTGTTTGAACGTATTCAAGAGCAATGGGACAATATAGATTATATTTCCAATTTGAGTCATTCTATGCTAACGCGTTTACAGCTAGTGATTGCTGAAAATGGTGGAATGACAATATATTGAATTATTTTTTTATCTTTTCGATTATTTATTAATTAATTTGTTAAGTACATATTTGTTTTAAAAGTTAATGGCATTTTGTTTTTTTATATTATTTGGATAATAAATATTAATAAAAATAACTTATTGTAGAAACATTTGTTTGTAATTTTAAAGAACTTCGTAAATAATAAACATTTTCTGAGAAATTAAAAATAAAAGTCCTAGCCATTGACTCAATTGCTACTATTTTAGGTTAAGCTAGATAAGTTTTCCAATGAAGAATAGTTACAGAAATGTTCCTCTAACTATTCTTGTTTAATAAATGAAATTCATTGAGGGTAACAGTTACATGTAGTCCGCTTGCAGATTTACTGGAACTTGATCCAGTTTCTAAAAATGACTTAATTATTATTTTCAGTTTGATATTTTCTACTTGAAAAACCTACAAGCCGACAGAAGTCCACTTGAAAAAACTACACATTGTATATATGATATTTTATATACACAATGTAATGAAGTCTACATTGGTCAGACAATGCAACTTCTTGAAGAACGTTTAAAAGGACACAAATATTCACTAATTTTAGAGCTCTAAAAAAATCTAATGAAACAGGTCATAAATTAACTACGAAAATCCTAAAATTCTTAATAAAAATCAAAATTATAAAAGACGCCTAATTATGGAATAAATTTATATTCAAAAAAATCCTAAATCATGTTATAAGAAAAATGATACAAAACATCTTTCTACACTACAGTTTGTTAATATCAAAATATTACATAAATTAAAGAAATTATTTCATTATCTCTTATATAAACTTATATACTTGCATACATACCTACCTACTATAAATATACATCTACGTAATATTAACATACCTAAAATTAGGAATTAAATATAGAATAAAATATATAATATGCGTATAGTTCGTAGGGTTTCTTGACTATTCTTCCCTATGATACTAATTTAACAGTGTAGTAATTGTATAAATTAATTAAAACTGTAATTTTTGACTTTGTGAAATACGTATTAAAATAAAATCATCGTTTGAAAAAGGGCCAAAAAGGGACCGAATCGCTAAGATTCTGTAATGAGTTTTTTTACTGCTACCGTCCCGTGATAAACCATATTACAATAAATAGATAATAGATAAAAGATATCAAAGAGATAAAATACACCCGTGTTTTTAAAAATATGTTAATTTTGTAACTAGACTTATGATATACATCAATTTTTATATACATCCATACTTTAATTTGAGACCCAAAATACTACGTACCGTACCTACTTTAGTATCGTTAGGGTTTGGCTTAGTTTGTAAGACAATTTTCAGTGCAAACTCCAATTAACTCGGTGATGTACTGCAGTATTTTGGTCGAACCCGTTTCCGTCAGAATCTGAACTTATTGCTAATATAAACTTATCCCTGCTAAGTGTACACTAATGAGGAAAATAGTTTAATATACATAGTGGCATTTCCAAATATGTAGTAGCATTTCTATAGTTTGATGGATGACATATCCTAGAATAATATAAATATAAGTAGATTAAAATATAGATATACTCATATATAGATAAATGCTAGATTACTAACTGTATCTACCTATACCTGATACCCAATTTCAAAATATACCTATTTTAGGTAATATTTATAGAAAATAAGCTCTAACTTAAAAATATATGAAAGGCACAGTAGTTCTTGTGGCGTACTAAGAATATAAATAAGTTTGTGACCACCGGAAATGCAGCAAATTACTAATTTTGTTTTTTTTAAATTATCAATATTTACAGTGCTTCAATTTCAGTCCAGTCAATAAAAGAGGTGTAGTGTGTGAGCAGGGAGCTAAGGGAATCCCTCAGAAACTTGTTCAGGGTGCTTAGGGAGTGAACATATTAAAAGTCCCGACGTCTAGGAGGTGGGGCGAAGGGGGCAGCAAGAGGGTCCACTTTTGGGTTTTTCGCTTATATGTCGAAAACGGTACTTAGTCCTTATTTGCCGTTCTTGAAAAATATCGGTGAATGTACATGGTGTTACATATCTCCTGGGCAGCAACTAACTTTCTTATTTTAAATGGAGCACCCTATATATTTTTTTTAAATTAGGAAAGCGTATTTTTTTTTAAATTAGGAAAGCGTAAAAACATGTTTCGCACCCTAGGCTAAACTCTTAGGTTTCGGAAATATTTACCATTTTAAGAAAAAAATTACAGAAGGAAAGGTCTGGAATGAGCTTTATAACTTTTTCATATGGTATATCTTAATTTAATTTTTGGCAGAGCATAAGAACATAGAGAACCATGCCACATTTAGCTAATTTCAAACTGCGAAAACTTTTTTTAAACGGAAGACCCTGTATTTTTTGATGCCCAGCTAGGTAAAATAAATTCTTTCTTCTGGTAATGCCATTGCAGTGGCTAAAGTTAGCAGCTTTTGAGATGTCTCAAAAACTGCTAACTTTAGCCCCTGCAATGGCATTACCAGAAGAAATAATTTATTTTACCTAGCTGGGCATCAAAAAAATCATTTGTTACATTATAGGTTATAATATGATATTTTTTATCCCAAAATCGAAGCGTAGCCGCTCCGTTGTGTTAACTTGTTACGCTGTACACGCTGTATAACTCAACCAAAACTAAACATGTGTTTGTAAAATATTCTAATTAGGTACTGCATTTATTTAAATGCTGATATCAGCATTACCTACTTTTTATGTGGAATTGCCATGATGTTGTAAAGGTAATACTTTTGATTATATGTCTATATAATCAAAGGTAATAGGTACTCAACCATATATGGATTAAGACCGACCGTAATATTTTCATCCTATAGCTATAATCTATCTATAAAAATGTTATTCTGGCACTGGTTGATATTATGATATTTTTATGTTGAAATTATTATTATTTGCATTGTACCGGGTAAGTCTCTTAAGATTGACACCCAAGGGGGATCTCACTTATCCTTTGCCGATTTAATTCATTCAAAAAAGGAGTAGACACGGTTTTTGATGAATTTTTAGAATCTGTGAACAGATATTAAAAATCTCGTAAAATATACAGCGTGGAAAATAAAACATGATTTTTTTAAATGGAACATCCCTTATATTTTTAGACCAAAATAATGTCCTTAATTTTCTGAATCCAAAAATGTGTAATTGTTATATAATCACTCCACCTGTTCGTCAGATATTACTAAAAACTTATCATATTACGGGTGTCAATTATAAAATAAGAACATCAAGATACCTGAAACAATGCATATTTGCATTGTTTATTTGTTGACAGATGTCATCCAGTTTTTTGTGAGATAGTAGTTCACTCTCTCAGATATTAGCGTAAAAAATACGTAGTGTTCGTAAAGAAGCAAGTTATTTTGAAAATGGTATATTTATTGGAAGAGCGAAAAGAGTTACTTGAAATTTATATTCAGTGCAACAAGAATAAGTCTCTTGTTCGGAGGGAGTATGTTAGGTTATTTCGAGAAAGGCTACCTCCTTCCAAAAATAATTTCAAAAACATTTATGCAAAGTTTAGGAATACCGAATCTCTGAGAGACAAGAAAAGGGAAAGGCGAAGAACAAAAACAGGAGAAGACACAGAACTCAACGCGTTATTATATTTTGCTGAAAATCCATCCAAATCATCCTATGCCGCAGCAATAGAATTGGATATATCACAAAGAAGTGTGATAAAAATATTACATCGCCATAATTTTGAACCATATAGTATTTTGCCCGTTCAATATTTAGACGACAACAACCTTCAAGACAGGTTAACCTTCTGCAGAGACATACTTGATAGAATAGGGGAAGATGATGAGTTTCTAAGTCATGTCTTTTGGACTGATGAAAGCAGTTTTTCTACTGCGGGAATTTTTAACAGAAAAAATGCACATTACTGGGCAGCGGAAAATCCACATATTGTAAAAGAAAATAAAAAAACAAGGATACCAAACTGTAAACGTGTGGTGTGGCATCCACAAGGATGCTATTGTAGGTCCTGTATTTATAAATGGGCCCTTAAATGCACAACGTTATGTGGATATTCTTCAACATTCAGTTGAAAATTATTTAGATAATATTAATTTAGTGGACAACAGATCTGTTATTTGGCAGCAGGATGGAGCACCACCACACTCTGCAAGTAACGTCACCGAATACCTAAACAGAAAATATCCTATTTGGATAGGAAGGCACGGTGTTATACATTGGCCCGTTAAAAGTCCGGACTTAACACCTATGGATTTTTTTCTCTTGGGTACGATAAAACAAGATATATACGAAACTGGGGTTTTTAATAATATGAATGAGTTAATAGAATGCATACGTGTAAAAATTGAGGAATTAAACCAAAATGGTGAATATTTCAAAGGGTGAGAAGCAATTTTATAAAGCGATGCCAAATGTGTATTCAGAATGGTGGTGGTTACCTGGAAAATATGTAATTGCGTTACGTGTAAATAAATAAAATTGTGTTACTCTATTGTGTTACTGTATCTATTAATATTGACTTTTATTTGTTTTTATTAGGCTTATGTTGTTTATTGTTATTACTCGTTACTGTTATTGTCACCTATATATTATTTATTTATTATCTCAATAAATGGCATTGTTTCCAGAGGTATCTTGATACGTTTTTTGTTTTATAATTGACACCCGTAATGTGATAAGTTTTTAGTAATATCTCACGAACAGGTGGAGTGATTATATAACAATTAGATATTTTTTTATTCAGAAAATTAAGGACATTATTTTGGTATAAAAATATATGGGGTGTTCCATTTAAAAAAATCATGTTTATTTTCCACCCTGTATATCTTACGAGATTTTTAATATCCGTGCTCAGATTATAAAAATTCATCAAATACCGCGTCCACTCCTTTTTTGAATGAGTTAAATCGGCAAAGGATAAGTGAGATAAGGGGGGTGTCAATCTTAAGAGACACCCTGTACACACCAACACCGAGATGGTTCGCGATTTAACAATGTCGAGCCAGACTGCCGCCATGTACCTATATCGACCCATGGTATACAATATTTACGAAAGATTACGTTCTATTCCTTCCGTTTATTTGAATGAACGGTATATAATTCCGTATTCATAAAACTTACATCACGCGAAATATGATTATACCGTTTTCAATTTTAACATATCTGAATATATTGAGTTAATTCCTCACTAGGTAGTTATTAGAACTACAAACATTATACTGTCATGTAATAATTATACATTATACATATTATAGAGTCGTTCACGGTGACGGATTATAAGCGTAGTATCAAGTAGTATAGTATAAAGCTGAATTTTTGGTATGTTATGGTATGTTATGTTATTGAAACTACTCTTGCAAGCAAAAAAAAGTTTTTTCACTTTTGCGGATTTTGTTCAGTTTTTGCAGATTAACTCACAAGCTATGCATTTTTTGGCATTAGTTTACAGTATAGGTATATTTTTTTAAGTATATTAAATTTGTAACAATTTAAGCCCACCCACAGCTCCGTATGTTTAATAATTTCTAAGATTGGCCAGGCTTTTTTTTCGCCTAATGACCCCAATTTCATGTTATAAGTGTTTAGTAAGTCCCATATCTTCCATAATTCTATTTTCGCACTTTTGTTTTTTTTATCGAGTGAAAGTTAAGGTCTACAGACCCCGTTAAACACAAGGATTAATGTGGTAAAACTTAATTTTTTATAATTTTTCTCGTATGACGAGCGAGTGTTCTCGTAGGATGCGCGAGTACCTAATGGCCTAGGAAATAGGAAAGGAAAACTATTTGGTATTGTCAATCTTTCGGAAATGTTATTTCGTTTTTCAAGACATCTGAAATAATACAAAGAGTCAAATTTATTTAATATTGATTTAATAATATTTAATATTAATAACTAGAGGATTACCATGTGCTACTGATATTTTCAAGCATTTTGAATGTTTCAATTTTAATCTACAGTTTGTACAATATGTATGTATAGTTGAACGACCGGCAACCCTGACCTACACAATGTTTTTCATTGGCGTAGACATTATTTTTTCTTAGGGGGGTGAAAGTAGAAGGTTTTTATATGCATATTTTCAACACCACAGCTGATATTGAATTCAAGTTTCCACACCACTCATGAAGTATTGCTTTCAGCGCGTTACCATTTTTTAGTGGGTGGTTCGCCAGTAGCCATATTTCCCACAAGTAACAAAAATAAATATGTACAAAACAGCTAAGTAGTCGAGAAAAATAAACTTTAAAACGGAAAAATAAAATAAATACACTTGCGATTGAAATACAATCAAATTTATTGTGTAAGTAGGTACCTACCTAATCTACCAAATCGTTAACACTCAACACAGACAAAGATTATTAACAGACAAGCTTTGACAAAGATCAGAGCTTGTTTGTTAATAGGTACCTACATAACTAAACCGAGACTAAATTCAACACATTTTTAAAAATCATTACAAATGCAATACATACCTACCTACCAGCTTCTCATCGCAAAGCGATTTCCAATACACACACTTTTTACAGCCAATCAAAATTAGAAACTGACCTTGAGGTATTTTACAGTCATTAAAAATTTTCCTTTCTTTTGTGGCTAGGTAGGTACACGGTTATAATTTTATAAACAGTCTATAGAACTTTTAATTTTTCCCACTGATGTAAATTATTAATTTGTGATCCAGGATGGTAGGTGTAGGTACCTACATAAGAATAAAGTCAATGGACAATAGGTACCTACTTATGTAATAAACCAGAGAGCGTTTTCAGTTTTGTAAATCCCAATAAAAAACCTAACTTATATCGTTGCATTTAGCATTTATAACCTAGCGGCCTCAAGCACTGGACTATTTTTTGGATAAAATTATTTGAGAAATGTCAAGTGAAAATTGTTAAGTGGAGGATGTAATAGGTACCTACCTACCTCAGTACACGTCAGTACCTACTTCGAGCAGCCCATAAATCAACTTTTTTTTGTTAAAGTCGGCTCTGCTCTAACACCCACTATCCATTTTTGCCGTCAAATAACATTTTCCTTAAATTTTTTTAACATGCCTATCCTATCTCGTAAATAAAGCGAGGTCTGGTGGAAGTCTACGTTTTTCAGGTTTCATACGAAACGAACAAACATGTTTGCTAACCGCCATACTCTTTTATTTCAACTCTCGTAGCGATGTATACCTACACAGGTAGGTATATAAATAATATATTAGCAATTCCCGCGAACACGCCACTGTAAGATATGCGAACCTGATTCCCGATCCCGATCCGCGATCCCGATCCGAGAGATACGATTCCAATAAGTTAAAAAGAGATATACTGCTCGAATATTCGTTATTGGAAAGGTCGTGGATCGGCGTTGCCGCTTTTAACTATAAAAATAGATGTTTACGTAATTGTCATATTTAAAGTAGACGAAAATAAATGTAAAAACGTAACATCTTGGCCTATAATATATTATTGTGTGCACAATTATTATTTAATAACATTCATAAATAATATATACAACTTTAATATAGTATTGTGGAACTGCGCGGTATCATATATGGGGTCAGTTAACTATACATACATATTGAATAAACTGTAGTTTTAGTGTCTGTAATATGTGACTGTACGTAAATAACGACAAATTCTTTAGTAGGAATGTGCTTCAACCCGATGTTTTAAGTACTCTTATCTAATCTCACGTTAGTAAGTACAGACAACTTAATATTACTTAGTTTTCATACTATTGTATTATTTTAAATGTCTTGTCAAAGGAAATAACTGCATCCTTAATATTTGATATTTTCTTCTTAACGTATATATATATATATATATATATATATATATATATATATATATATATATATATATATATATATATATATATATATATATATATATATATATATATATATATATATATATATATATATATATATATATATATATATATATATATATATATATATATATATATATATATATATATATATATATATATATATATATATATATATATATATATATATATATATATATATATATATATATATATATATATATATATATATATATATATATATATATATATATATATATATATATATATATATATATATATATATATATATATATATATATATATATATATATATATATATATATATATATCTATATATATATATATATATATATATATATATATATATATATATATATATATATATATATATATATATATATTGAGGGTTTATCTTGTGATAGTAGCAATAGAACGACTGATTAGATTACTTGACGTTTCGGTCCCTTTCTATACTCTTTTCAAAAAGGCCCAAGAAAGGGACCGAAACGTCAAGTAATCTAATAGTCGTTTTATTGCTACTATCCCAAGATAAACCCTCCAAAAATATATGAAGATAGCAAAGAAATTAGAAGATAAATATATATATATATATATATATATATATATATATATATATATATATATATATATATATATAATATATATAATATAATATAATAAATATGTTTCTAATGTTGGTATCTATTTTTCTTTAGATTCAGAAAAATGAGGAGGTCATCGAATGCTGTTTTACAAACACAGACATCAGAACCTGTAATCGTGGTAGAAGATGAGGAACATGAAGATGATATATATGACGGTCCATCTCGCCAGAGCTCCGAGGATGAACAGATGTATATCAATCCATATTTGCTTTCACCTTATGCCCGTGAGATACGTAAACATTCGCTTCCTACTCCACAATGCAGCGGTATCACGGCGAGCCAAGTCCGGCGCCTTTCAGAAAGAGGAGAGACCGCCGGACCTGGACCAAGACAGGCAGAATTTCTTGCTACCCTTTCGACAGCACAGCATAATACTGGGGGTCGGAGACATTCTGTTGTTACAATTTCTAAGGTACCACCAGCTCTATTTGGCAGAAATAGAAGAGAGTCTGTTGCCGCTTTTCCATCAACTGGATTTCCTAATCGAATATTACCACATCGAAGAGAATCCATTGCATGTCCTCCATCTACAGAACCAAGAGGCAGTGTACATAACTTACAGTTGGACATTATGGACGATATAGTGCAGGCTCGGAAAGTAAGAATGAAAATGTGGAATACCAGCAGCGAGCGAGTGTGTGAAGTTGAACCACTAGATGAAAGTGGTAGTGTTCAACGCTACACTAATTCCGGAAGGCGATTTTCTGACTTCGTTGGCACTACTCTAGCTCCTATACCAAGTATTGGAAAACGGAGAGCATCTGAACTTCCACAGCCTCCGTGCTCGTCTGCTGGTACAAGTAAGATGCCTGCGTCCGGAATTGTTTGCTCCAATACGGATCTGATTTCTATCCTGTCTTCTCTTTCCACATCCGCCACCGAAATTAATCAATGTGAACGGGAACAATCTACAGACAAGGAGGCGCTTAAGAATAGTACCCAACAAAAACGAAGTCGCCTCAAGACCAACAGATCTAATAGTTTTGATATATCAATTTTACATGGAACAGAAGATCTGTCAGAATTTAACAACAGCAAATCGATTCCAACACCTTCCAACTGGTTTGTGAAACGGCATCAACCAATAGTTAGGGCTGATGACAAACCAGAACAACTAACCAGGCCTATCGAAAATTCAAAAGATGATAAAACTGTGGTTGAAACTGAACCTGGTAAAGTAATATGGGATGAACGAAGTGGTTCACTAGTAGATCCCCATGCCCTAGGTAGTGCAATTGAAGTTTTTCTTAGACAAACATCACCGGAAAGTACAAGTGTACAGTCTGCAAATATTTCTCCAACTAGAAGTAGTAAAGGAAGCACAGGCAAGGCTACTGCTGGCCGATCTAAGAACTGGTTCTCCAAAGGTGATGACGATTCAACAGAAACCTGCGACTCTTCAATCTGCTCAACACTCAAAGACTTATTTGTAAAGTAGAATTCAAAATAATACTCCCTTTCAAGTGCTGCCTTCTGGCATTATCTTAGATTTATCAAATCAATGTTACAATATAAATGTGTCTTATCTTTTGATGGAGTACAATCAAATAAATGCAAAAACAGAGGGGTGTCATTTATAAAATATATTCTCTGTAATTATATGTTACATATCAGGGACTTCTTTTCATCTCTATTATTTTTCAAAATTATTTATTATACAATAACTATTTCTATTCTCATGATAATGTGCAACTGTGCTACTGTACATAACATAACTCACTTAATATACGAGATAGTAGGTATTGATAACACTATGGAATAGGGTACAGTGACTAAGTATATAGAGACAGTGGCGACAATAATAGGACAATAGGCTACGCCCCCGCCGCCATGTTGAGGCTCACTTCAATTGCGTTAATTAAGGCACAAATCGATCTCGTTTGCGTAACTACGGAAATATGTAAGAAAACATTTAAACAAAAATACTGGTATCGGTTGTCACGTAGACCAATATTGTAGAAATCATTCGTAATATTACAAGATATATTTTATTGACCCTTTAAAAATACAATTTACTGTTCGTGCTTTATATTTGTTTTGTTTGACTACTTATCACGAGCAGCGAGCAGCAGTGATCAAAAAACGGTCACACGCATCCTCACTAGCTATTAAAATGAATTTCCATAGTTTTGCAGTAAATACTAAATAGAAAATGCTGAAACTTCAAATATTAGCACGTACTTCTTTTTATTCGTACCACCCAAGTAATATATAGGTACTTAATTATAAAAATAAACTGCACAACAAAGATTTGTACCACACTCAAACACGATACCGTTTTTGCTGTGCGGCTCTCGTTAGCTCTCGGTAGCTCCCGCCGGCTCTCAGTTCCGTCCTCTAGTTCTCAAAATTTCTTGGCGCTGGTTTTAGCTGATTCCACGCTGATCGCTTGAGCGGAATTTTACAGAGAAGTGTGTTTACTTTTGACATGCCCTGGAGCAACTTTTTCCTATAATCTTCGAGATTAATTTAGATTCAATTTGTGATATAAATGGTCATTATAGTGTAACAGGTAAAATAAATGGCATTTGCGTTATTTTTAATTTTTGACGATTTTTTTATTATCATTATTTCCGATAAATTCACGTTACCAGTCTAATTATTTGTATGTCTGTCCTACTCCTCACGAAGTCCATTTATTGGACTTAGAATACTGACGTTTATAATTATGTAATTGAAAAGAATAAGAAATAATATCTTCTTTAAAATTTGAATGTCCATTTAGCGCGCGCGCTTCTACAGATCTCCGATCACGGCCGATAGCAGGCGAAAGCCACACAACAGTTGTCTTTATAACATTTTGAAGCACAAAACTATAGATAAAATTGAACTAATTTGTACACTTTTAACTCACTATTATTCTAAACAGAAATGCAAATAATTACATTAATTACATTGACGATAACGAAAAACACATTGGCATAAGCCTCTAAATGCCGGCAGCCATTTTGAGGCTTATATCAACCACTTGATCTACACAACTAATCAAAAATTGGTCATGCTGTTTGTTGTCGCCACTGTCTTTATATAGTCACTGTAGTATGGGGTATATGTAAACTCAGGAGAAGGGAATTTTGAATGCGTATAAATATCTATTTGCTTATTTCTATTTATTTTCAATGGTTTACACCATCTAAAGTATCTATTTTAAGGCGGACTAATAAGAATGGCAACAATGAAAATGTGTAGTTTTCAACATTTTCTAAAACTAGTACAAAATTATAAACAATAGTATTTATGATGTTATGACATAGCTTTTCTTGCGATAATATGTGAATATTTCAGAAAATATTGAAAAATACACTTCTCCATTGTTGCCAATATCGCATTCTTAGAAGTCCTCTTCTTAATTATTGAAAAAACTGCCACAATATAACATATAAGGCAAGAAGTTAACCAAAACTAAAAGTAAAATATATTATGTTGCCAAAAAAGTATTATTTTACAATTAGGCCAATCGACAAATAGTTTGGAGCGTTTAAAAATGGGCAAAGATTTTATGAATTGGATCGCTTTATTTATATGCCGTGAAAGTGTATATAAGTTTTCACCGAGACGAGCGCTAACAAAGGCGATGCAGAGGAGGTACAAAAAAATTCTTTTGATCGTACAGCTAAAATAGTTATATATAAAATGAAAGCTGACTAAATACGCTACAAGAAAGGTCTCACGCACCTTTTCTGTGAGCCGCATTTTTTAAAGCAATAGTCGCGTAAAGTGTAGCAACTTTAAAAGATTGTGGAAAATATTGATTTTCATTTACGTATTTAGCCTGAAACTACCGCCAGGCTGGAGAATGCAAAATATATTGGTAGCCAGGCAAGCAGCTGCGTCCTTGTTTCGATAGTGCGGTAGTAGTAGTGTGGCAGTAAATAAATAAGAAATCGGAGAAAGATTTGCAGCAATATTTTAACATTGAATTTGCTCCCTACCTGCTGTCACTTTTAGAAAAAGGATTGCCGAAAACCAGGGAATCAACACTATACAAAATGTTTTATCCCGTAAAGGTTCCATTAACTTTGGCATGTGGATTTCTTCTTTTTCGTGCTGTTTCGCGTCAATAGGATAGATTTTCTGAAATACTCTCGAAGAACGTGAAATACATTTAAAAGTACTACGAACCCAACAGCATGATCGTTTTCGATGGTTTCCCGGATGACGCTAATTACAAAAGTATCAAGTCTGCTGAACGCCTTAGTTGATTACACAATACACATGCATGTCAATCTTACCGTGACGTTCGACGAGACGATGGCAGCGACTGTCACAGGAGAAGTTTTTGGTCATCAGAAACAAGAGCCTACTCATCTCATCATCGCGTGAGAAATTTCAAGCTGCATGATTCGCATTGAAGCAAGCAACTGAAGATGCAGACTCTCTGCGAATAAATATCGCAATTGATCTATCGTGTAATAGTGATATCATGATGACAGTTTGTATAGTCGTCGACTTTCTACTATTACTGACGGCCTTGGCTTCATCTGTATTCAATATTTATCTACTGAAGCCAGGAAAAGGGAAAAGTCAGAACATGATTTAATCATCCAAATGTTGTAAGCACTCAAGAAGTTGCAAAGTAGGAATATACTGGGGGTTGGCCGTTACGAGAGGTGTACAAAAGATTTCCCCCAACGGTGAATTCTCCTGATTTCCTGATGAATTATCCTGACTTCCTGGTAGATTTCACATAAGTCAAAGGGCAAATAATTAATGCACATGCGCTTTAAAAAGATATGCTCAGTTCCTGTGAATTCCTCTTGACTTTCTCGGAATTCCTCTTGACTTCTTCTAAATTCCTCGTGAGTTCCCTTGATTTCCTCTTAAGTTCGTTCATCAAGACTTCCTCTGAAATCCTCTGAATTCCCTATGACTTCCCATTGGATTCCTCCTGAGTTTCTGAGGGTGTACAAAAGATTTCCCAAGTGGTTATGCCTTCAGCGGTGCAACACAACCTCGGCATTCTCAAGTCAGGGAAAATCAAAATTTATAAAATTGTTGCAGACAAATCTTGAATTGTCCAAATCGGTTGGAATCCTCAAAACCCCAGATGCTTCTGTAAATTTGACCGAAGCAGCCGAGAAAGTTGTTATTAAAGCTTTATATGGACAAAGCAGTGACTCCATTTCCCTGAACGAATGGAGGATGAAGGTATCAATGGAATAACGAATGGAAATACTTTTTTTATATATATATTTTATATATATATATAGGTATATATATATATATATATATATATATATATATATATATATATATATATATATATATATATATATATATATATATATATATATATATATATATATATATATATATATATATATATATATATAATGATTCTGGTTGTCATGACACGCTGAATAAATTTATTGACAGGAGTGACAGAATACCCCATTTACCATGAAATTATGGGTTCAAAATTCCATGGTCCCGAGTATACATCATTCTACTTAACTTTCTATAGAATATCAATCACTGGAAAATTCTAGTTTTGTTTCCAATTTGTAGTGTTTAGTGTTTATTTTTTTATTTTAAAGTTATGTATATTTATTATTTTAAAGTTATGTATACGTATACTACTTACAGTATTACAAGTATTGATACTGATTTTCACACTTAATTTTAATTGGTATTTGAAAATGTTTAATTAAAAACGATATAATAATATGTTTATAATATGTAGTACAATAGAAATATTCTCCTATGCATTCTACTATTCCAACTGTAGTTCAGAAAGTATTAAGTAACTGCATTTGAGATTATTAAATTGTATTTCAGAAAGACATGTCAATTATAATTCGGATTAGTTGTAAATCAGAAAGCCTTAATTCTACCTAATTCATACCAGTAAATTATATATCAGAAAGCGTTAATTGTAAATCAGATTAGTAAATTGTAAATCAGAAAGTGTTAATTGTAATTTAGATTAGTAAATTGTAAATCAGAAAGCGTTAATTGTACCTAATTGAGAAAATATCAGTTGTAATTTAGAAAAGAAAATTCCATAACCTACCATAAGTGAAAGGATTTCTGCAATATTAGTCTATGTAAATAAGTTACGTTGACTAAGTAGGTTTTCCATGGAAACTACATTCGTAAAATTTCAATATTCAAAAATAAACCAACAAAAATATTGTAGATTTTAAAATATAAATGAATTTAATAAAAAACAATATGAATTTTTAAAACAATTGTGCGATTTGTCGTATTTCAATGGGGGATTATCAATAAGCTTCAACCATGTCATCATATGTTTCACAATAAGTGTGCCCAACCATTGCGAATGTTCCAGATGCGACCTGTCCTTCTATGCAGAGACTTTTAACAGGAAGCGTGAAAATTATTAGGAGCAGGTATTATATTATATTTTATAGTATTAATCGAGTAATTAACTTAATTATGTACTTTATCGTAGCATGTGCTAATGGCCATGATTGGATAAGTCTGGCTAAATCATTAAGTATAAATATAAAGTGGTACAAGACTGCGTTCCATAGGGTTCGATCGGGGCGGAACGATACCAAAAATGCCGACAGAAGCACAAGTTGATATATTTAGTTGTCCCGTGGATAGAAGAATACAGCGGTATTACTTTAAAGCAAATAAAAGAAAATATAGAAGAACATTTCAATACATCTATGTCGATATCTACAGTAGGCAACTACTTAGAAGGTATACCTACTGTTTACTGTTAAACAGATTCACAATGAACCAGTTACAATGAATAACCCCCAAAAATAAAAGAAAACGGACATAACATATGTGGAACCAATATATTCTATAAATTCTTAATGGAAAGCAAATTATATGAATTGACGAAATTAATTTTAACTTGTTTTGTCGTCGAACAAGTGGCAGCGCACAAACTGGAACCAGAGCTATACAACCCAGCAGCAAGAGGCCCCAATATACACTTAATAGGGGCAATCTCTGCAGCAGGTGTTGTAGCTATGGAGATGAGAAGAGGTTAATTTACTACAAATTCGGTCAATGTCTGAGTTTTAGCACTTAGGGCGTGACATGCAACAGTTACGAGAGGCAATAACCCAAAATATTTGTTGATTGTCTGTTACAATGGTCGTTGGCATTCGCGGTTGGAAGACATAATAAACGAGACAGGAGCCACTCGTTTGCGATTGGCCACACAATATCCGATGCTATATCATATAGAGATAATAATGTGGTCAAAAATTAAATCTCTGATAAAATCAAATCTTCGAAATCCCCAAATTGCACCTCCTGGATTGGTGGAAAAAGTACATTTCTTACTGATTGATTATCTACTTTGGTTCAAAGATAATTCAGCTCCTTAAAAAAGAAAAGAAAAATAAATAAAACGCACGGAATAAGCATTAAGTTTTTATTATTTTTAACAAAATCATTCATTTATGACATTCATTGGTTCATTGTTTTGGGGGTCTATGTATATTATGCAGTATATACGCATAGTATATACGTAAACCTATAGTTGTTTATCCTTTTCGTTGTAGACCCTTTTCGTTCTGTACATAATTAACAAATGCGAATTACAATTAGTTTTCTAAATTACAGTTGACACATACTGATTTACAATTTACTATTTTACTGGCTTAATTGCAACTATTTTTACTTTCTGAAATACAATTTACTACTTTCTGAAATACTAATTTCAATTACAATTGATGCAATCTAATTTACAACTAACTAATCTGAATTACAATTCACACTTTCCGATTTACAATTTACTAATCTGAATTACAATTAACGCTTTCTGAAAAACAACTTAAAGCTTCCTGACTTACAGTTGGAAAAAGTGTAAATGCATCAAGGTATTATTTTATTATTAGTCCTCAAAACTGTCCTCAGTTTATTATGTTCTTAAATTGTGTTAAAATTCTGTTAAATTATATAAATTTGGTGGGCTTGATCTGTACGTACATACGTTACGATATAGGTATATCATTTTAACTCTTAGCTATATATTTAAATAGGAGAGAGGACGTAAGGCATACAAAATATGTAATGATACAAACATTTCATTGGTTTACATAATTTTCACAAATCTAAATGTTTAATATAATCAAATGTATAGTCTCTTCTTTGAAAGCATCTTTTAGACGTACAGATAACTTTTTTATTTCTGGGTATTCTGATCACTTAACTGCCAGGATATCCAAGAAGTAAAACTGTTTACTAAAATAATGCTATTTTAACAATAATGATATGTATCTATATAATACCTACCTATAATTTCTTATTAAACTCGTTATTTAGTGTTGAAAATGTTTATCCCAGTCAGCCGGGCGACATGTTAGCACGACGATATGTTATATAGAAATAGACGTGATTTGGACGCAACTGGTTATGTCGTTTCGGCGTGAAAACATTTAATTAGAGTGAAGGAATTTGAGCATTAAATGAAACTCAATGTCACTGCGTACATAATATTTCTGAAAATTATCTATTTTTATTCACTCTCCTTGCATAAAATACAAAGTTATGGACGCTGTTTTGCGTAACCCATATCTTCACTTTTTATTTTCGATTATATTGGCATTATTTTAGAGAATATCAATAGATTATCTGGGAAAATGAAAATAATATATAGGTATGTATTTATAAATGTAAGTAAAACTATTATATATTCCTACAAAAATCTAATTTTCTCGTACTTAATAGGTATACAGGTACCATATTTTCAAACTAGTTTATGTGCATACTAAAATATACACCCCTACGTAATCTAAATAATTAACATTGTTATAATAAGTGTAGTTTAGTAAATTGAAATGTGATGACTTCGCTGGACGAAGTTTTGTATGTAGATTATATATATAATAAAGTATTTGGACCATATAAACATTGTGTATGGACAATCCAAAGCAGTTTGTAATGTTCTTATGTTAAGTACCTAAAACTTCTAAAGCTGCATTCTAAAAAAGTGTATATTTTCAATACCATTACAAATTTATAGTATATCTATATAAGAAGGTAACCGTTATTTTTAGACTACGTGTTTTCAATGTTATCTTATTTAATTATATAAATGTTTTCATTTATGTAAATACTAAATGTACCTACAGTTGTTCAGAGTTATACTATAATAAAGTATGTTTCCCAATCTGTAATTGTTAAAAGTTATTATACCTAGCCAGTCCAATAGTCCTAGCCATCTATACATAGCAACATATGGGTGGCATGGTATAAAGTATGGTCTAAATACTGTCAACATTTTATTGAGAAAAGTAAAGAAACTTGAGATCAAGCTTTACAATCCACCATTCATGCATGTATATCTCATATTACAAACCCTCGACAAAGAGGAAGATTTGTGTATCATCTAAACATTGATACACCCAAATGTAGACGTATGTAGATCTTAATATATTTTTGTTCCATATACGTGATACATAAATGCACATAGGACTAATGATGTCCAGGCTTTTCACTCAGCCTCATTCATCGAATTTACGAAGGCAGGATCCTCAATGAATTGTATTATTTGTATGCCGTCAAATATTCCTGCTTTAATTTTTTCCGTACTCAACTGAGGCATTTTCTTCCCTATATATGTAAAGCATGATCCGTTTTCATCAAGAGCCTTTACAAACCGCTTCATAAGGCCCAGGTTTATATGCAGTAGAGGGAAGATGATTTTCTCTCGTTCAACGGGGTCGTTAATGACATTCTTTATCCTAACTTAATAGCAAGGCTATTTGTTGTAGTCACTCTGCTGCACAAGGAGAAAGTTTACCACTTTTAAGACTACACAAATCACCCATGCATGTTCATGATACTTTATCTTTTCTAGGACCAAAGCTATATTGTCATATTCTTCTTTCATTTTCGTTGAGTGACCAATTGGTATTGAACCACATTTGTTCTCATTGTGTAGAAGGACACATTTAAAACTTCGCTTTGAGTTATCAATAAATAGGCACCTATCATCTGGAGAATAGTCAGAAAGACCCATTTTTTCCAGGAGGTCTATAATGTTGTGACAAAATACAAGATTGTCTTCTTGAGAAAAGAAGGGTAGCAGATCCTTTTATCTTGTACGGTAAAAGGTAATTTTGATTACTTCTTGCAGCAAATTTTTCTCATTCAACCTGGATTTCAGAATCTTCTTTTGATAGGTTGAGATCCCTGGCGAGGTCATTTAGTTCATCCTGGTTGAAACGTTGAGGAATTGATGACATCCCTTCATAATCACCTTCATTAGTATCACAAGCGTGATCAATAGAGGGACAATAATTGTCCTCACAGAGCTCTGGTAGCTGGTGAAACGTTGCGAGCGGCACTTCCTCTGAGAGAGGAAGTTGTTTAGATTCATTCCAGTAATATTTACTAGGCCGAAATAGCAGTCATCGAAGTGTTTTTTTGGTTATCTTCAAGCCATTGGAACGCCGAATTTTTTTTCCCGTTAGTCTACTGTCGCAAATGTTCTGTACAAGTTTTACAGACTTGATGTGGTGCCCAGGTTTTATATTGATCACTAAGCCTAACACCAAAGTATCCATAATAAGCTCTCTTTACAGAGTCAGTAACAGTTTTTCCGTTTTCTTTTAACGTGTATTCTCCGCACATGTGGCAAAAAAAATCAGGATGATTGAATTGGAACTGCATATTTCATGTAGAACGATGGCTCTTAATGAAGTATAATACTATCGTTTATGTTGCTTTCCCTTATTGCTTTATCTTCTCTTGATCCAGGATAGATAACATATTATGGCTGATAATTTATCACCTTGTCTTTTAGACCTTTCGCTACTTTAAACTCACCAGCTGCATGCACTGTTTATATCTCGTATTGTCATCTTTATTAGTATAATTTATTTAAGAGGAATATTAAAATAGTTTAGGCATTTGGTCAGTTTGAGTATATTCACCTTGCCGTAGGTCCATTTAAAATATACATATAACATGTCATACCTACTGAAATCATTTATTGGAACCAGCGTTAGTATGAGTATTTAGTCTCTTGTAGCTTAGTGTTTCTATACCCCCTTACTATTAATTCTGCATGTTGATACATGCTTTGCTTAATGAATGTTGCCAATATGCCACGTCTAATGGCTTTTCCGATGGGTGGATTTGGACATGCAGAATTGTACCTCGTATCGCCCATTATGTTCGCTTTTCTATAGATCCGTAAGATAATTGGTTTGCTCCATGCCATTGGCAATATTTTTGCTTCCCAAAATGTGTATCAACAGTTATTCATATATTCGTTATTCTTGAAATAGAAGTAATACAGTTATTATACACATACCTACATACATATAGTGTACATACATACATACATACCTACATACATACATATATACATACATACATGCATACATCAAACACACACAGATTTTTATCACTACCTATCGATACGAATCTATCGGTAATTATTTACCTATCTATATATCTAGCTATCTTTTTTTCTTATATAAAGAAGCATTGGAAATCTTGCATAAGACCCCAGTGTTGGGAGTGTCGGATTCTTACCGACTAAAACCACTCCTCCTTTTCTTCCCATCTATCCCGCTGGCACCGCTTCGCATTACTTCGGCGGGTAGACGTCATGTTTTTCTCATCTGCTATCTCTCTCCTTTGTCTCGATAATGCCTCTTATCATGTTGTATGTCCTCTTCCATTTTCTTCATCTCCTGCCGTCAAGTCGCTCATCATGTTCCCTGCGTTAAAGAGTTGCTTCTTCAGCGCAGTGTTCGGTCTCCATTCCATTGGGGACAAACGCATAATGTATGTTCCGCATTATCATCGTCGTGACAGTAGGGACAAGCGGCCATTTCTGATCTATCATACAGGTATTTCTTGAACCACCCGTGTCCACTTAGAACCTGCGTTAAATAATAATCTATCTATCCGTACGCCCTTTCTGTCCACACTTGGATATTTGGGATGAGGCAGTACGTTCATCTCCCATATGTGGCCTCTCGCCATCTCTCTTCCCATCTTCTCATGAGGTTCTCTTTTGCCGTTTTTGTATCTGTCCCTGTATATTTCTCCATCCGCTCTATTATCATAAGGTCTATTGGGGGTACTCCTACCTCTACTCCTTCTATGGAGACCGTTCTGTGTGCCTAGGTTACACTGATATTCATTTTCCTCTGTAGGTTACCTCGCTTCTTCCATTTTTTTTGTTTTCTGTCACATGGAGATATGCCATACAGGTGCTGCATATAGCACCTGTGAATGTATCACACTCTACAGTAGCTTCCGTTCCGATTGCCAGACCCTACGATGTTTGGCATAAGACAGCCCAGGTAGATAGGCTGCGGTAGTCTTTTCCGCTTTTTCAACAAGCCTACGTACGTGTTCGGCAAAAACCAGCTTGGTGTCCGGCCATATCCTCAGGTATTTTATTGCCCTCGTAGGTGTTACTATCGTGTTTTGGACCTAGAATCGTGTGGGTCCGATTTTCCTTTATACCGTCAGGAGTGCGGCTTCCGTTTTTTCAGGCGCTAGTTGCAACCCCTTCATGTCCATCCAATTTGTGATGCGTCGTAAGAACTCATTTGCTCTGCTCATTAATAATTCCTCCCCCTTTGCAACCACCATCAGTGCTACATCGTCGGCGAATCCTACGAGGGTGGCTCCTTCCGGTTGCTCTATCCTCCACCGTCCATCGTACATTATATTCCATAGTGTAAGGCCTAGCACGTAGCCTTGTGGTACACCGCTGTTTACTGATCTCGCCTTGGTATTTCCTTCTGCCTCCATGATAATTTGCCGTTGTAATAGGTAGTCTGCTATGATACTTATCAGACTTTCCTCTATCCTTCTGTTCCTCAGTTGCCATGATGCGCTTTTGAATGCATTTCTGACGTCTGGAGTGATGATTGCACATATAGCCAGGAGTCTTCGATATAGCCAGGAGTAATTTCCTGCTTCCCTTGCAATATTCATTCCTTCGCCGATGTCGTCCGTTGTTTGCCTATTCTCTCGAAAGCCATACTGCCGTTCAGATAAATAATCTATCTATGAATCACTAACCTATAGATACGAATAATTTGCACGACACTGGTAGGCTAATGACAATAATATAAAACGCCATGGGTGAAGCCGTGAAGTACATCTTCTAGAGTATACTATACCTACCTGTTCTTAAAACAGGAAATAGATACCTATATAAAAAAATACATGAAAAGCGATACCAAAGCCCAACATTGTCATTGTCAAGCTAAGAAAGGGAACTTTATAAAAACGAGGAAGCGTGTAAGAAAATGAGAGCAACGAGCAACACTTTCATCAAAAGGTGAGTTAAGAAAATCTACGAATGACGAAAATCTAGAAGGGCATGAAGACTTACATTGACGAAGAAGAAACTATAAAACCTATTTCGTCACAATCTCTTGTATTTGCTTATCTTATAAGTTGACTCACTTCTTTCTTTTTCGGGTTCAGAAAAAAAAATATAAATTTCACATTCGTTTGCCAGATAGCACCAAATGATACTATGGACGTAAGTTAATAGACGTTTGTATGTCCACAGGACGTCCATATTTCTTTCTATGGGCGTCCGTTTAAAGTCCATATGTCACAACATTGGCCAACCATAGTATGTCCATTAATGGATATCAAGTTTTGTTTTTATTTGATTAATACATTTTTTTGTTCGTTTGGTCACACACGTTTTTAATAAATGTTTATATATACTATGTATTATGGATGGACGTCCGTCCATAAAACAAAAAAATGTATCAATCAAATAAAAACAAAACAACGATAAACATAAATATAGTAATAAGTAAACGAACAACAAAAATTTTAAATTCTAATGAAACATATTTTGTTAGCTAACGAATAAGATTATATAATTTTTTTTTTTCGTTTGTAGCCCTCTCTGCACATCTTCTCAACCATTGTAAAATGACCTGTTCTGTCTCCTTTTCGGTGGATGAAAATGATTTCACCGCAGAGTCTAAAACCATAAATAATTTTATTTCTGTAGCTTAGGAAGGTAAATACATATATTCACCTAAAAACGAAAAAGGACATGGTGAAGGGTTATAAAAACAAACACCTTTTATAAGTATTTTTCCTGTTCTTACTCATATATAGATAACTTTAGGTATATTTTGTTAAATATTTCTTATACTCTTTTCCTGGGTCAAATAGCCAAGAGTAGCTAGGCAGGTATAACGCATTTCTATAACCTAATTAAAGTTACTTAATATGTAAAAATAGGAAAAACACAAGCATAATAAACAGGTTGTCACCCTGCCGCTAGGAGATTTCAATTTTCAATCACAAGACTCTAAACTATTGTATTGAATAACACAAATAATTTAAACACTGAAATAGCTCAAGACACCTGTTGCTAAATCGATTTGGCTTTGAATACACCACACAAAATACTAAGTAATAGTTTATTGATAGGTTCACCATGAAAACATAAAAAACGAAAACGGATTCGACAAGTCGCTAGACGCAAAACTCCATTTTGTTGTCGCGTTGTTGCCAGAACGAAAGTTAAAATTTCGCAATGTTTTCTTTTATGGCCAAAAACAGTTATTTTTTGACATGTGTAACATCAGCTATAGTGTTATTTAAAAAATTAAACAACTTTGCTTCTAAAGAGGCTGGATGAAACAAATTTAGGTACATTGTAAAACCTAAGGTAACCCTGCCACAACAATGTTATCGACAAAACGCAACATTCAGGTACGTTTGGTAACGTCGTCGCCTTTTTCCCTTTAGTTAGTTCACTTTATCTCCGCGGGAAGCTGGCCGGGTTCCCCACGCCGCCGGTCCGGGCAACCAAAAACATGATACAGTAGTTGATCCTGATACAGAATAATGTGTTTTAAAATAGATAAGTTTGTAATGAAAACTGCAAAACGTGAAATAGGTAAATGAAAATAAAATGATTAGAAATTACCTAGAACACGAATACAGTGGAACCTCTATAATTCGAAATTTTCTAAGCCGAAGTATACCTATATTCCGAGTACATTTTTACATATTGTCATGTTTAACCTATAGCTTAACCTCTATATCGAATTTCTGTAACTCGAAAATCTCTGTAATTCGAAGCCAATAACACATCCCAATAACGCAGTAACCTCTATATGTCGAAATTTCAAAGGTCAAAAAAAACTCTTTGGGTGTATGGTCACGAATATCCGTACTTAGTTCCCTTTATTTTATATACATACATATACGGAAATCTAAATTCGCAGTGGGTTGTTAGTACAATATCGTAAATTATCATTAGCCACGCCCGTGCTCATAGTTATTGGCACCTCAACCCATCTCACCCTCCATAGCTCCAAATAACCGAAAAACACACCAGATAATATATTTAGAGCGGTTGATAAATTAAAGAAATTTTATGCGTCAAACATTAAAGAAAACAATACTTGATGTATCGATTGCGTGAATTTTGCGATGCGTTGGACTCTTATTTCTCCGAATACTTTGTCCGTATTTTCCCCGTTATTAATTTTGACGTGTTCTAGACTTGTCATTTTTGTGATTGTTGGTATACTGGCGGCCATTTTAAAGTGCACGACTCTTATATCAGATTTCGTTATATTTGATCTTTGTAAAACTGACTTTTAAATTTGAGGTTCATGTGATGTATCATTATGACATTCACAATTGTCTAATTATTACTTATCAAAATTAAAAAGTGTATTATTATTTAATCAAAAAAATTCCAAATTAACAAAGAACGTCATAAAATGTTCAAAATAAACTAAATTATAAAAATTAAGTAGGTAACTTAAAACTACAAAACTCCAACGCGAATAGGTCTGTATAAAATTAATATTTCGTCCAGGCGCCATTTGAGTCTATTACACCTTGCAATCGACGTCTCAATGATGAAACAAGTGTCCTCGTGTAATCTACGTTGATATTGTCCCAAGCATTTTCAATTGCTCCCCACAATTCTTCGGCATTTGCTGGGCGGAAATGTCTCTTACCAGGTCTATTATAAATATTCTTAACAATCATCGACCATGCATTTTCAATTGGGTTAGGTCGGGCGACTTTGAGGGCCAAGGTAGCACGTTTATGTTGTGTTAATTAATCCAGTTAGTTACAATTCTTGATGTATGAATTGAGCAATTATCTTGCTGGAAAATAAAATTCTGAGGATACAACATAGTGACGGACGGCAGCATAATATTGTCCAATATGCGTATGTAACTCTGTCCGGTAAGGCGCTCTCCTATCCTCCAGCAAACACCGGGACCTAGGGAACTTATCCATGCCCAAACATTGATGGAAAAATTTCCACTCCGGTCGGTAGGTTTAATATACCTCTCTTCATACCTCGAATTCTGAGGTCGGTAGACATGGATGGAACCATCATGACATGACTGAAAGACCTTTTCGTCGGAAAATATGACATTATTCCAAAAGTCGTCGACAAACCGACCGACAGGCCTACCGACAAACTGGTTCGCAAAATTAAGACGTTGTTCTTTATGCCTTGGCTCCAAAAATACCTTCTTTGCTGCCGCATAATTTCGTAACACAACCCTTCACCCGCCGCCTTGCAGACCTCACAGATCCAGGAAACTCCGTTTCGAAACAGGCCGTCACTGCTGTTTCAAAGGGATTCTTTCCAATATTGTCTAGGAAGAGGTTGTCTTGCTCCACAGTGCTTATTTTACGACGCCCTCCGCCGTGGACGTAGCGAACGTTTCCTACTGCATTCCATTTTTGTTTGAGTTTGAATATACAACTCTTACTGACATTTAGCTCATCTGCAACTGCCTGTAATGACCAATCATTTTCAAGCAATCTAACAGCTCGCATTTTTTCAGGTTCAATTAACCGCGGCATTTTAAAACTTGAAAACTAATAAAGTGGTTTGTACGTTTTTACGGAGTTAATTACTGACATTATTTGTTTGTCAGTTTCAAATAAGTGTCAAAATGAAATATGAAAAGATCACATTACAATATCAAAAAAAATCGTGCACTTTCAAATGGCCGCCAGCGTACCTATGGTGGGTGGAGTATTTTGGTGGATATATGCGGGTTCTATTCTACTTGTTATTGTGCTAGTTTACAAAAATTTATAAGCGGGCTATTTAAGCGTTGGTAGGCATCATTCTTATTCTATGTTAGTGTGTGTGGCATCTTTTATATTTTAGTATTATTGTCTTTTCTGTTTTGTTGTTGTTTTAGTATATTTTTTATTTTGGTTGCAGTGTTATTTTTTTTTCTATTTTCATGCTTTTGTTTTAGTTATTTTTTTGGTTTTTATTTTATTATTTTTTTGTATGTTTTTGGTTTATTTTTTTGGCTAAAGTTAATAGGGGATGGGACGCTCGGCGGTGTAAATGTAGTTAAGGGAGGGATATTTGGGTGGGTATCTGAATTTTGGGATAAGGGATGAGTGGATGGTTGGGTTGGGGTGTGTAGTGAGTCTCTCTATAAATGCAGGTATATGTTGTTCTATGTAGTTATCGAGTGTGGGCATGCCAGTTATTTGGCGTAATGTTGTTATGGAAGTTTTTGAGCTTAACCAAATCCCGGTTGCTAACCGTAGTGATTTGTTTTGAACTATTTGCAGATCTTTTTTGTTTTTCTGTGGCCCACGGGTACCACACCGCCGCCGCGTATATGAAAATGGGTCTAATATATGATTTGTCGGTATTAGCGCTGTGGGTGTTGAGGACTGTATCATTAGTGTTGCTATTTTGATCATTCTGTACTTGGCTTTGCCGATGGTTTGCTGTATATGTGTGTTAAATTTAAAAGTTCTATCTATTTTTATTCCTAAATATTTAAGTATTGTGATATTTTTAATGTTTTTGTTATTGATGCATATACTCAGCTGCGGTGGGTCTCTTTTCTTGTGCATACCATTATTTGCGTCTTAGTCTCGTTTGTCTTTAGTCCCCATTTCTGGTAGTATTGTACTGTTTCGTTTGTGTGCTGTTGCACGAGTCTTTGTAATAGTGGCAGGCTCGTGGCTATTGTAGCTGTGTCATCTGCGTATAATGCAACAGTGGTCCGATGGTTTTGGGAAATCGTGGGTGTAAATGTTAAATAAGGTTGGTCCTAGTGATGAGCCTTGTGGTACTCCAGAGAGCATACTTATAATACTTGATGTATTGTTGTCTTAATAACCGATTATTTTAATAAATGATATTATATATGTAATAGATATATACATACATATTATGTTATACTCTTTTTATACTAGGAGGTTTAGATAAGTACGTTTATAGTCTTATAGAATATGTATTTTCTTTAAATAAAATAAATGCAGGTACATTAGAATATATTTTCTTTAACTCGAAATTTCTATAACTCGAATTAATTTTGTAATGCCTTGGAATTCGAGTTATAGAGGTTTGACTGTATAAATACAAATTCGGCGATATTGCCACAAATAATGCCGGTTTTTAATTTAACACAATGAAATTATAATTTATTATGTAAGCACCTGTTATTATATAAGTTTATCCAAAACCTTATACCTACCTCTCAAGGATTATGTCAAACACCTTCCACTCTGAACCATTGGATCAAGTAACATACATTTTTATACAAACATCACCCTCAAAAATGCGTAATTTGATTTTAATGTTTAAATAATTTTTGAACAGTCTCTCAGTCACTAAAATATCAATTTTTTTTTTCAACTTATTTCACTAAGACACTCTATCACGCCTACATACGCTCTTAAACTTGAGTCCCCATAAGACAACAATACATTAATTTTTAAAATAGAAACGCCGGCCAATTTGAGATCCTAACCTAACTAATATGGTCAATTGTCTATAGGCGCACTTTGATAGGTGTCAAATGTGACACCTTGATTTAAAAAAATATTTGTTTATTCCACCTTATATATTCCACTAAATAATGTAAATAAAAAAAATTTGTAAATTTATTGCAATATATTTGATTTAAAAAAAACATTATTAAAACAAATACAATTAATATGTTTATTTTGACGCAGATCCGAAGTAGAAACATTATAAATGCAAAGATCTAACCCTAGTGGCATTACATATTAGCTAATGAAACACAGTAAATCACAAATTCTATGGGAACATTTTTACGATACACCAACATCTAACGTTGGAATGACAAGGAATTAAGCAAATTTAATCAAAAACATTTAATGAGGTCAGAAAGTATTTAAAACGGATGTATCGAATAACTTATTAAATATATCAAATATATTATATAAATTTACAATTGACCACAATCTGCTACAACTATTTTCTTTGATGTTTTTCCTGATTGAGAGCCAATAGCCTCAATCTTCTTAACTATATCCATTCCTTCAACGACAGCACCAAATACTACATGCCTGTTGTCCAGCCATGAAGTCTTCACGGTGGTAATGAAAAACTGAGATCCATTGGTATCTGGACCAGCATTAGCCATGGACATTACTCCTGGCCCGGTGTGCTTTAGTGTGAAGTTTTCATCGGCAAATTTGCTTCCAAAGATAGATTTTCCACCAGTGCCATTGTGGTTAGTAAAGTCACCTCCTTGGCACATAAAATTGGGGATGACACGATGGAAGGTGGAGCCTTTGTAACCAAAACCCTTTTCGCCTGTACATAATGCCCGGAAATTTTCAGCTGTTTTTGGAACTACATCATTTCGAAGCTGTAAATAAAGAAATTATTATTAATATTCACTGAAGACAAAAATTGCTTTTTTAAAATTATAAACCTCTGTTAAAAAATAACGCCGTCAACTTCTATTAACTGTTCATACAATTTATGTGAACCCGAAAAAAAAAAGGTACAAATTGGACAATTCAGAATAACATCCGACTTAAACCTAATGGTTGTCTTTGCTGGTCCGTTAATTTGAAACAGGATTTTAGGTTTCCCAAACATATTTCTTACTGTTAGCATAATGAAAAAAATGCTAAAGGTCATATATAGACACCATTTTTAATTCAATTACAATAGTAATTGTACTATAGATTGCTTAATATCTTTTATAATACTCCGTAGATCGGAGAAAATAAACTGTTCATCTCCGGGTTTAATAATACAGGTAGGTACCTACTAAAAAATAATTATGAAAATATCAGAAAACAAACTTTCCTAGCGTAATTTTATTTATAAGTATAAAAGTATGTTAGTAGTAGGTAATCATATTGGCGAAATTATAAACAGAAATATGAAAAAGTAAAAATTCCATGGCGAAAATAATGCAATAAAAACTTAAATTAAGGACATTATAATGTATTAATCATTAATCAATATCGACTGAATATTAAACCAATATTGATTAACGAACCAACCTTCTGTTCAATTACATTATTTTTTAACCATAAAAACTAGAGTAAAAAGGTTATTGCTAGTCACGCAGTCATAATTATTATTTTAAAGCAATATGTGAATCAATGAATTCTCACGTTTTATAGCAAACATACTTCGGCTAACATAACAACTAGGAAGTTATATAACTCGACCTATTTAAACAAACTAGACATCTGCCAGGCCCTTAATGAACTAGAAATGTTTCAGAAGTCGATACTTTTGTCACAATTGATCACAATGAATCACTATAAAGAAATATGTAAAATAACTAGAACAATCATATTTAAGTCTACCCCTTTTTATACTCTCTGTCTGTTTTATACTCCTATACATCGATACCTGTTCGGGTATCCGTAAAATCCGTGGATGCTGCAATGCATCTGTAGCGCAAATGTAATGTACATTTTGTACTTTTGAGCACCTTTAAACATTACGTTAAATTAATGTATTATTTTAATTATTGAGAACGAGTCCCTAATCTATATATTGCCTTGGTTCCAGTCGCAACGCAGGATAGCAGTCAATGAAATAATATGGATTTTTTTGTGATTTTTTTTCTGTTTGGCCAAAAAAATAAGAAATTTCCACTCTGACGTCATTAAACTCATTAGGATTAATTAAGATTGAAATACCTCAAAGCTATATTATTACTTCCCATTTATTTTCGTTTAATAATAATAAGAAGGCTTAGATAAATAAAACAGATTATGTTTATTTCACGAAAATTGTGTATTAATGACAATTTAATGCATGTAATATTTCCGGGGCTAATAACGTCATTACCACCAGTTTATTTAATTTTTACCTAAACCACTTATTGAAAATTTCAGGTAATAATGAATTTGGGCTTAGGGGGCGTCCATAAATTACGTGGTGTTTTTTTTAAATTTTCTGTCCCTCCCTCCCCCCCTGGTGAGATGTAGTGAGATTTTATTCAACCCCCTTCCCCATCCCCCAATCTCACGTGAGATTTTTCAAAATGTGGGTTTCTTACGTAAACGCGTTGGATTGTTATTGTAAAAAGAAAAAAAAAGACTGGTAAACAATATTGCTGAGAGTTTAATTATAAGTGTAATACAAATTTAACAATAGAATACTTAAATCGTAACTACTGTGATTAAAAAAAGAATACCTATTCTAATTCAGTCCATGGAGAATCATGCGCGGTCTCAGATTAAATTAGCTTAGATTAGCAGATTAAAAAAAATAAATTCAGATTAAATTGAGCTATTTGGTATAAAACAAATATGGTGGTTTGACAGTCAGTAGATGTATAACGTCGAAGTATGAATGAAATTATTTTCTTTCGAACGAATTAGTGAATGATCTTAATCGTGTTACGATTACGCTTAAGATTAAATCTTAAGCATGTACAATCTGGATTAAATGGACCAAAATAGTATTTTTTTTGTTTCAATCAGAAAAAAAATTGCGTGATATTTGCCGAGACCCCCCTCTCTCCAACGTAAGATTAGATCAGATTTGACTCGACCCCCTCCCCCCCTTTAAACATCTCACGCAATTTAAGGACGCCCCCTTATTTATGTCGTACTAATAGGTTTATATAATAAAAATATTAAAAAGTGTATTTATTCCATTTGACTTTATCAACACAGTGTAACCGGAAGTCACATTTTTATTGGCTCGGCCATTTTAAGGGTGGAATTTCGAAATGTCACATTTGACAGTTAGTTCTCTGGGCATTTGACAATGAACGAGTAGTGCGGATTTTCCGTTATAGTAGGGGAGCCCACGATGCTAGAAGGTGATTTGCTCGAGCGTCGTGGGAACCTATTGGCTTTGAAGATTAGATGGTAAAACGAAAAAAAGGTTAGATGACGTATACTCTTTTACCGATGGGGGGAGCGCATGATACTAAGAGTACAAGATATGATCACTTGGGAAACGCGTTTTGAACAAACTTGCGCATGACGTCACCCCGTGACAAAAATGTATGGCGATATATGGAGAGGAAAGCTTTTAACATGATTTTATTATAAAGTTTCGTTATGTTCGACTCGATATAACTATTTTGGACATTGTTTAAGTATACAGGGTGTTTACGAACTTGAGAAACATTTTATATTTTAATTTTTCTCCGTTATTAAAGCACTTTCATTAGGTTTATTTTTTGTAAAGCATTTACTTTTAGCATAATATATTATCGTGAATTAAAAATAATCTCCCAAGTTATTAAATGCCCTGTATAGTTAGGTACAAAAAAGAACAAGACAACCCAACCAACATGATATTCCTGCTCATTAAAGGGCCTCTACCCCGAACACTGGCAAATAGCTGGTGTCGGAGAGCTGGGAGCTGGTACTTTGCCGTTAAAGGTCTACTACGGCACGAACTGGAATCAATGACTATCCACGTCTATAATCCTTGAACTGGAATGGCACTTAGTAGAAGGATTGTTTGTAAAGAACCTGTACATTAATTAGTAATTACGGCATTAGACCTTTACTTTTCTATAACTGCACGGGGTCTTTACAGTTAAAGCAAGTGAACGGGTAAATACCTTATATATAAAAATTACTAAAATATAGATATAAATATACATTAGTTTATTTTATATAATTAATTATCAAAACCGTCACAAAATAACTAATAATATTCACATTTCCTTTAAACATACGCGCCAATTTAGCCTCGGTTATTTTTTATTTTCTTCCCGTGTCGTATTTCTTTGTCTATGCGTGTCGTGTTGCTGTTCTGATTTTGCAGATGTCGGATATTGTTTGTTTGGTTTTTGGATTTTTTAGTGTTAAATTTATATTGCTGATTAAATTCGTACAATAATTATTATTCGTACATATTGCAGTTTTTTTACTATTTAGAGCGGTTTTGTGTACATGCTAAATTGATGCCTATTTAGCATGTACACAAAACCGCACGAAAGATAAGTTTTGACATAACCATAACCTAAGTTTTATTTAGCATCTTTAGCCTTTAGCTAAGATTTTCGTTTGTAACGTATATATTTCATACGCTTAATTATTTATTAATATAATTATGTCATCCATAATTAAAGAAAAAAGTAAAAGGCAAGGACATGAAGGTACAGCATTATCTTTCAACTTCCACTTATTTTTGGGCAATTGCAATAATTTTTCTTTAACATGGAAATCATAATCAGAAAATGCAACATATTCTAGCATTTTTAATATTAAAATCATGCGTTTGGTAGCACTTTTGCACCCATAATTTACAAATCTCTGCTGCAGTTGGAAACTAAAGTATCGACATGTACTGGAAGAATTTTTACTTTTTTATTATTGTTACTGGTACAACCCTTCATTGCACAGTAAACTATTGTTTATCACAATCACAAATGACCAAAATAATTAAAATAACATTTAAACTTATAAAATAATGTATTTAAACTATAAAATAATGTATTTTAAAGATGTGTCAAATTCGAATATTTGAAATTTGTCACGGAATGACGTCAGCAGTGGGTGAGAGATAGGGGATCGCATGCGCGTTAGCATATCTTGTAGTCTTAGTATCATGGGGGGAGCATCTTCAGACTTTCAAAAATGTAAAAAAAAAAGTCACATGGGAATACACGAGCGCGTCGGATATTAATAGTGTATATGCCTCACGTGTCTGGATATCGGCGGTTTGCAAGGTGGGGGGGGCGGCCGTACGGAAGGGTTAAAAATGGGAAAAAATAAATTTAGTCGAGCGCGTCAGATATTCAGAGATGTTAAGTGAACTCGAATGAAGCTCCCACTCAAAAGACTGACGATTCTGATGTGACGGAAGTTCGTGCCGGCTTTTTGAAGATGCAAAAAAAAATCGCCATTTTGAAATACTCGAGCGTCAGATTTTCATAGTGGTTCAGCTTGATGTCTTGATGGTGCTAATCCATAATCTGACGATTATTTGGGGGACTTTCTTAATATGACGATGACGGTTTGACCATTTTTTATGATTTTTTTAATGCATCACTCCAGCTGCACCCGCTAAACTTTATTGACCATTTTTTATTACGTCGGCTAGCGGAAATCGGCAATTATACTTTTCCCGTTATCCTTGAATTGTTTCCATCAAAATAAAAAAAATTCAACCGCGCTCGAGAATGTCGAAATGAAGATTTTTTTGGCAAGGTGACCCTCATACTCCCTTACGTTACGATCAAATCGTCAGATTATTGAAATGCACACTTCAGCATGTAACTACCCACCATACCTTAATCTGACGCGCTCGAATGTTTCCAACTATCGATTTTTTTTTACTAATCTGATCGGCGGCCCTACACACGCGACTCTATAATAGAGATGAAACGAATATCCGGAGACTATCCGGTATCCGGCCGGATGCCGGATAGTAACTGAATATACACTGTTAAGTATAACTTAGTTCAATTTTAATCGTCTCCGGATGATGCCAACTTGGTTGGCGAAACGCGCGTCGAGCGAAGTGAGTGTTTTATGTGGAAACTACTCCGAGTGTTATAGTTACATCAAAGGTTCCAGCCCTATCCAGTAAAATGATAAATTGGTTAAGAAGAAACTCCTTTGATACAGTTACTGCAACAGTTTGACAGCTAGACGCCGAATTAAACAGCGATATCAGTAATTATGCAGCTGCTAAAAAGCCTTTGTTATTTGACCGCAACAAAGAAGCAACGGTGCTCTTTGCCAAAAATTATATTGTTAGCGATGAAGATTTCTAGTTTAATATCATTTTCTGCGGCGAACAAATTTTTAAGTTATGCCACGCTGGGTTACTTCGTGTGTATACCAAGAAACTCGCCAATCGATATACCAAGCCCGTTAATAGTAGCGGTCGTTTTTCTGTTAATATGTGGCTTGGATAAGCGAGGCCGGTCCAGCAGACTGCTGGCATATGGAATATGCGCAGACTGCTGGCATATGTAATATGCGAACATTATGGACATTTGCTGCAAAACTTTAGGATTGTTACCATCGGTGCAGCAATTGTTTTGCCTTGGGCGTCCAAAAGGCCCGATGTTAATCCAATTGAAAACGTTTGGTGACGATTGGTCAAGGAAATTCATGACAGAAATTTTCGCCTGCAAAACAGGGAAGAACTTTTGTTGGCCGTTAAGAATGCTTGGAGAAATGTGGATTCAGATTACTGTCGAGCGTTGGCTCATTCTATGCCAAGATGGTTCGAAGCAGTAGCTGCTAGCAATGGAGCCACCTATTAAATATTGATTTTAAAATAAAGTGTCAAGTAATTGATTAATTTGTATGTTTATTTTATGTTTTAGCTATATTATGCCTTTAATCAATTTTTTTTTCTAATACCAAATTATAATCTAGACATCGAAACGTTGTTATATTGACAAGAAATCCATGTACTGTCAACTACATGATGGTAAAATTACAAAAAATATTTCTAAGAGGCGTTTACTTTTAACTGCTCGCGAGTGTACCTATCGATTACCATCATGTACGGGTGTATATATGGGTGTTGAGATAGTCACCTGCGACGCAGATAAACATAAAAAATTGCCAGCGCACTGATAAAATAGAAAGTCACTGTATGAATGAGTGTTCAACAGGCACTAGTCATTAAAGTCTGCCTTACGAAAATTGAACAAAGATATATACAGGGTACGGGAGATAAAATATGGAACAGAAGCTTCTGTGGAGCTCAGAGCATAATGAAAATTTGGCTTCTTTGTATAGATAGAACTTTTTTGTCAGCAGGCGAGAACACCCAGTAACAGGAAAAGACTAATAAATACAATTTCTCTCTAAAAATACAATTTGCTTTTGATAATAATAGATAAAAAAATATTATTTGTGTATAACCGATAAAGTAAAGAGAAAATGAATGTGACATTGCAGAAAATATATGTGTATACCAAAAAAACAAAGTAATTTAATAACAGAAATAATATGATATTCAAATATTTAAAACAAGTACCACAAGTAGTGTATAAATCAAAGTAAACAGAAAAACAAGTGACGTTATAAATGAGCAGCAAAATATCTCTGTATATGAAAACATTAAACAAAGCAGGTAATTTAATTTTAATAACCTTAATGTCCTACTAGTCTGTTATTTTGAAATAACCATCCTATTTTGAGTTACATTAGATGATAAATAACGCCTTTGTTAGATTATGTATAACGCCATTGGACATTATCAATTTATAACCATGGAAATAAATCAATTCTAAAATAGAAATTACAAATAACCTTTATTACCGTCAATAAAAATTAAATGCGTTGCTATGCAATGCGTTTACACATAATTTTGATGTTTACTCTGTTTTAAATCAAATCGTTCTGAACATACCTAATAGATGTCAAATTAATAAATCATAAGTTTCAAAGAAATTCGATATAAATAACAGACTAATAGGACATTAAACGTTGAATGCACCACGGGTATTATACGATGACATCCTCGGTCGATGTACATTCGTACGCCACTGCCGACCTCGATGTGTTATTATCCTTATAACACCCTTGATACTTTAATTACTAAAATAATATGATATCTATTCAAGAAATATTACAAGTTCAACATACGTTGGAGTACACATTTGTAAATAGTAGGCAGTAATGAATAATAATTAATATCACAATTGTTGGATAAATTAAAGTTAGATGACTGATGACCTTTTCAAAATATTGGTTCTAGGGAAATCACAGGGAAATACTTTTACATACCTACAGTTACGTTGTGAAATACTATAGGAACCCTTTGCTAACAGAAATTCACAGACTATATTATTATGCAATAAATTATAAAAGACTATGTTGTTAAAAAATGAGTCTTGTTATTTAGAGACGAAGTTAGTTTCATTGAGTAATAGAGTACCCACTCAATTCCACGTTGTGGAAATACACCATGCCCCTTAAAGTGCAAATACCGCAATGGATTGCACAGCGAAATGCAAGCTACGAGTTTCAACGCTACATATTTACGTGCGACGCCGACCAATGAGAACCATAAATCTTCGTAAGCGATTTCTAAATAATAAGTCGCTTAGCCGGCCGATTATTATTTAATATCCGTATGAACCCGAGCAGTCTGCCTTGTATTTTGCAGTATAATACGTCGTAGGTAAGAATAGCGTTTTTCCACAAACTGAAAAATATTTGTATCACAACGGCCTCCGAATTCACGCCATATATATATATATATATATATATATATATATATATATATATATATATATATATATATATATATATATATATATATATATATATATATATATATATATATATATATATATATATATATACATATATATACATATATATATATATATATACATATATATATATATATATATATATATATATATATATATATATATATATATATATATATATATATATATATATATATATATATATATATATATATATATATATATATATATATATATATATATATATATATATATATATATATATATATATATATATATATATATATATATATATATATATATATATATATATATATATATATATATATATATATATATATATATATATATATATATATATATATATATATATCTCCGTTACATCTAGTTAGGACCAGTGACCTGTGCAATGTTCAATCTCGTTGGTGGTGCCCAACAATTCGTTATTTTTCCTAAATTTTACTTTTTGGATATAAATGATATCATTAATTTCAACTTTTAATTACCTTTGCATTCGTATTAATACCCGCGACATTGGAGAACATTATTATTATTTTTCTCTAACAAAAACGGTCGATTGGGAAACAGTATACTGTGGTTATACTACTAAATGCAATACAATGCAACTGTTCTTGCAATTCCGTTCGCAGCGCATACTACCTAGCTTCCTCGCTTAAAGCAGCAAAAAAATAAAATTCGTTAAATTATGTACCTAGTTTTCTTTTAAACGCTGTGGATCATAATAAATAAATAATGTCGAAGCGAAACGGAGCTATGAGACGAAGTGAAATGCAATATGTGTGGTTGAAGCATGGGACTACGTCCTGCTAACAGTATCAAAGAAAACTTACATTGTGTTGCGTTTCGTAGTAATTTGAATTTACTAATACCTAATCATAAAATTATAAATTCTAAACCATTATGCCCAGAAATAATAGAGTAAACTTTTACTGCGAGTATACACCTTTGATTTGTGTTTTCGTTTCTGAGGTAGTCCGAACCGAGGTATAGCCGTTTTAAGTTTCAATCGCTCATAAGCTCCAACATAAAATATAATATTGTGAAAATATTAAAAATACTTGTTATACAAAACCTTTTATGAAAAATATATATAAAAAAAATACAATTTCTCTCTTTTCATCCCGTATAGCTTAACTCGATTTTAACTGTAGTGCCCTTCTGAACAGGACGATTTTTGACGGCCTCGGGATTTTGAAACATCAGTACATAAGCCTCAATTTGATATCAAGTTCGGCTTGTGGCAACGAAACCCCCCAGGTAAAGGCATACTTGGGCTCTCTACTAGCAGAAATAGCATATAAATTCTAATACAAAATCCACCAAAACTATAGGTACATACATAAACCAAAATAAACCATATAAATATTGATCAGAAAATTTCTATATGTCTATAATCTAAGGCATTGCCTGTAAATTCACAACTTTGTATTCTGCCCAACTAGGTATTCTGATTGAGGTGTTCTCTAGATTAAAAAAATTGAAAACCTGGCCATATTCAATATTTCAGTACTTTTGAACATTTTGAAAGAAACATTTATTGAAAAAAAAAAAGAAATGCTGTGGACGCAGTTAGATAAAAAATGTTGCCTGGCTATTATAAGATGCCCCTTTAAATGCTTTTGAAATCGTTATTGAAAAAATTGGGATGTGTTATTGACCAGTTCTTGTAAATACGTATAAATATATCTAACAAGTTAAATTAGTTTCGAGGCTTTGATATTATCTTTCTTTGATATTATGTTGTTTTTGACTATAAATATTAACTTGTTATTGCTTTTGTTCAGATAATAATTGGTGGTTTGATTAATATTTTACGTAATAAATATTTTTTGTTGGGACTATTTTTTCCTGAAGCAATATTTATTTATTTTAATACTAAGTATACTTCTGGGACTAGCTTATTTTTTTATTTATTGAGGGACGGAAGTTATATTGTTACATAAAATTGGACCGCCCTGTATTAATAAATGAATATATATGCTGGAGAAAACAAACTAAAATTTACTAAAAGTATACTTTAATGCATTAACCGGACACTAAAATAAATGTGAACCGTGCATTAACTCTAGTAGCTTTAATACAACCAAAGAATATTTCATTACGTAAATTTCGAGGTAAAATTTACCCTTCCTATAGTGCAAACTAGTGGAATGCGGTGTTCAGTGGCGCGCGCAATTATCCTAATATAGGAAATAAAATAAAAAACAATAATATCATTTTCGTAGAACGGAACAGCTGCTCACAACTGCATGGCGGAAAGGGCAAAATTAAAGACTGGATGGAAGAAAGAAACATTGAACACGATGATTCACTACTTAAAGCTGAATTGTTGACACTGACAAGGCAACATTTTCCAGCTTTCAAGAAGTATCTAGTACATGAAATGGCCAAAGCAAGAGGAATGGAGGTAATTCGATTCCATCACTGCGAACTGAACCCAATCCATAATAAATGTAAATGAAGACACTAGTTAAAATGACTTATTTTCAGATAGTGAATAGTGATGTGTTTTTGTGAAGAGTGCTACTAATAAGTGAGTGTTATAAATTTTACTAACAGTCTATACTAATAATAAGTAACCTAACCACATTCTATCCTGGCAAGGGGCGCTCTTACCTGCCCGTGGTCCTTGCTGGCCAATAGCAATTTAATTTATGTCTTTTATTTTAAATTCTTATTGGCTAAATTGATAGCACTAAGTTGTACACGCAGCATGCAAAATTTTTTCAATATATTTTAAATACATTCAAAACTAAACAATTTTTTTGGCTTAAAGTTTTGCACACATATGAATATGACATAATAAGACATTTTTTGAAGTCACTTCAACTTGGTTGTGCATGATGCTACGCCACTGAGCAGTAAAGCCAGTAAATCGCCGGCCGGGTCTTCTAAGTGAACGAGAAGGGATATGGGATTTATATGAGTTGAAGAGGGAGAGCGAACGATATGGTAAGCCGTGGACTGGAAACCCTAGTTCTATTCTCAAGAAATTGTGGCGGTATACAATTTTACACTAAATATACAATCCAATCCAATATCCAATTTTAGACTAAGTATTGCATAGTGATGTGATTTACCGCTTCTGTAGTAGGTACTTGGTATATATCAAACGAAAACGCTATATACTGACTTAATTATATAGGTACCACCGGTAAACATAACTTAACGTATCTATGTGGGTAGGTACCTACCGAAGTACCAAACGAATACGGATCATATTCAACTAGGTATTATCTAGTACTTGGTGGTACCATTACCCATTGCTAGTTTCGGCAGAAAATTGCTGGTCTAAGTTGCATCATGTGACTTATCTTTTTATGTAGGTTCTCCATAGGTAAATATATAGTAGGAGTTCCTCTTAATTCCTTATATATTTCTATCATATAGCATACCTATATGTTATCTGCATAATATCAAAATAATATAGAAAATGTGTCGGTTACTTTTAATACAACTTTGATTCATCATCCACCCCACCCACCTAACTGTACCTAGTACCTACCTACTTAAACATATTATGTTAAATGATACGGAGGTAGGTAGGTAGGTACCTCTACAGGCATGATAAACAAACAATGCTTTCTATGGAAAATCACCGTGCTGTGACTGAGCTGACATACGTAGGTGCATAGGTAGTTTAAGTACCTATTTAATAAAATATGACCAGATAGATACCTACCGTTCTAATAAGTTACCTACTCAAAAAACTTAATCCCTGAACTCACTTTGTAAATAAATATGTCATTAATTATTTTACAAAATATCAAAATAATCATATTAGGAGATATAGGAGGGGAAGAGACGCCATAAACACGCCTAATTTGCTTAATAATCTCAACCTCAGCTATAAAAATTAAATGTATATATCATAATAAATCGCATACCTAGTTATTATATAAGGTTCGGTAATTAAAATGAAGTTCTTTAGAAGTTATGAATCGATTTAAGACTCAATGCAGTTATTTTACGAACAACCGGCTTCAGTGACTTGCAAACAAGCATGGTGTATCTCGGCTGGCAGCTCCAATCACCGTTTATTCTTAGCTAGTAGGTAAATTAGATATCGCATTCAGACTTACCTCAATAACAATGCGTCCAACGGGCTGCCCATCAGCAGTCATATCAAAAAACACTTTTGGGAGACCCATTTTGTCGCAAAATTTTCTTATACAGTAATTACTTGAACTCAAGTTAGTGAGCTGGGAACTTACACACCTACCGGCGAATGCGCTGTTGAACGACAGAGAACCGGCTAGACGAGTAACAACGAAGAGGGCCATTTTTAACGGAAGTTACTGCGCTAATCAAAATACCTTTCACACACTTCGTATGACTGTTTACTGTTTGACCTAACTCAAGATATAATTAAATATGTAAAAATAAATCTTAAATGGTATGCAAAGGAACTATAAATATAAATTATTTTTACGTAATATTTATTTTAATCAAAAGTCTTAACGAAACCAGTTAGTTATCTGTCACCTCTTTTCACTGATCACTGATCGTTATAACCAGATGAATTAGACACAGCGTTTGGTACGCCGTGGATTAGATGCTACTTGAAATCAGACATCAGACATGGAATCTTAGACCGACTAATTTCGACAAATAGATGTCCAACAACACAGAACGTGAAGATATAATTGCTAGTATTATAATCAAGAAGACTAGAACAAAGATACCGAGCTTTCGTAAAATAGGTATCGAGAAAACGGCAAAAATGACGTCGAAATCCACTAGGGATTAGCAGCGCTGTTAGCGGCGCCCTAGCTGCAGGAAACTCCGTCAGCCTCCGTCGATCTTCGTACTTTATCGGTGGTTGGCCTTCGTGATTTCCCAGCCAATGTGCTTTTTCAGGTGCAATTATGCGCGGTGCCGCTTTGCGCATATAAGAGTCCGCCGCCATTAAGTTTATCGACATATTTTGTGCCGCCCGAAACGCGAGCTCGGTCTCCTTGTTCCAGTTTTCCTTATTATAATATTAGTGAAAAATAAATAAAAACACCAGGGCCTTATAACTTAAGGTAGTCTATAATAAGCCTTATAACTAGTACCTTATAATTTTAAATAGGTAGGCGCACTTAAAATAAAACGAGTTATTTCTGAATTCATGACACCTATTAAATTTAAATAAATTATGTGTTTAAAATGAAGTTTTATAATATTTTATTTTATGGTAATGCTAATAATTGTTAATTGTTAGCTTTCATAAGAAAACGGAGATAAATTAATCTGCATTGTATAAACACTGATTGTGCTGTTTTTGTAATATATTTATTTTTTTTACTTCTGGGACCAATGTAATACTGCTCCTCTATGACAGGAACTGATAGGTGTTACTTTCTGTCCGTCCGGGATTTTAATATTGACGAAAATCTCGAAGGGATTTAATTATAAACAAAAGAATGTATATAACAGTTGTTACATACTTTTGGTACAGTTCGTCATATTGACCAGTAGCCTAGACAGCGTTTTAAGACGAATACAGCGGATTTTTTAAGTGAAAACTTCTTTAGTCGCGCTCTGCACTTTTATTTTTCTGGGTGTTGAATGAGACTGGGCTGTCACGCTCGGCTATGTAACGCTCCTTCGGGTAAAGCCGTCTCGCGTGAAAACGTGTCGCACTTTTATTTTTGTGAGTGTTTAATGAGACTGCGCGCTTTTAAAGAATTTCAAAGACCCTTATTGTGGTAGAAACAGTGTATATACAACCTCCTTTGCCAGTGCGGCATCGAGTACACGCCCAAAACCCCGGAAAATCCGTAAAAATCAGCAAATTCAAAAAAATTCGACTTACATGTCAGTTCCCGACACGAGACCTATGAAAATGAACACAGGCCCTGAAAGCAGCGCCAAAATTGAAGATGTGTGCAAACTTAAAAAGAAGATACGTATCACTGAGCAAGGTACGTCCTTCACACACCCTTCAACAACCAAGAAACCAAACATCACAGCTACAAAATCCGCTGCGGAAATAAAAACGCAAAACAAGTTCCAAAGCCTGAACACGGCAGGCAAAACCAACGATAACCAAATACCTGAGACCCCCACCGGCCAAACTAGTAAAGATACGGAGCCCGAGGAAGAAGAAATCGAGCCAAAAGAAGTCAAACCGCCCCCAATCGTTGTTCATGGGGCCTTCGACAACCACAAGCGGATGACCGAATACTTAAAAATCAACCTGAAATGCAAATTCCACTGTAAATAAGCAATAAATACGCCCATTTTATATACTGAAACGTTAGAAGACTGGCACACATCCATGGAAACTTTTAATCAAGGCCATCTAGCATATCCCCAAAAGAAGTAATACCCACGCATTCGTCTTACGAGGACTCCATCGATACGTTATAAGTACTGAAGATATTAAAATCGAATTGGAACAAGGCTACCAGTTGGAGATAACAGCAATATACAAGATGAGCGGTACAAAATACAAGTTATGTGGTAGTAACCGACAATACTGTAACACTGAAACATCTACAAAAAATATTTCGTACTCAGGTATGTTCCAGCATTTTTGAAGTGAAAACTGTATTAATGGGTATTAACGGGTGCGGTGTATTGCGGGTTGTGGTAACATAGGCGGACGGTTACAGTATATATTTTAAAATTCGAAAATTAGAAGTTTTCACGTCTATCGTGTGGTCATGAGCATGAGTACACACCCATGTTTTATTTTCTGCGGAAGTCGAAGGCAGGCGGTGTCAATTATTCTGGTGTTCAGGTATGGGTATAGACTATAAACGTTATTAGAACATTTACCGGTGTGGAGAAAGCATAGCCGAAAAGCGCTACTTCGCCTAAATCCACAGATGTATCTGTGGCTAAAACCCACACAGGCCCAACTGTTCGTGCGCGCGAAAATGCACACAGAAAATGGTGAACATGGGGATTATCATTGAGTAACATGTATCAGGAGTGCCACCTGCTTTGTTCTAGTGTGAGTTGTGGAATATGCAGAGCACATACTAGAACGTCGAACGTTTTTTGTCTTGCTTTCTTGAGTTCTTCTTGTTTTCTGAGTTTATTTTGCTATTTTTTATCTGAGCTGGGTTCGTAGGTTAGTGAATTGTGTCCTACTGACATCATCAGTGATCAGTGATTGTGACACAGCCTTGTGACTGTGACTTGTGCTGTGCTGGCCACAGAAAACATTTTCTATGGCGCTGGGTTGGGAGTTTGGCCACAGAATTAAGTTGTGAGTGTGACATCCTGACTCGTGACGTAATCAAATAATAGAATTATTTGTTGTTAAATGGTTGGATAGCAGATAGATTTAATAGAAAATATAATACCTATGGATAGTATTTATTACCAAATTTTATATATTTGTTCTTAATATGAGTAATATTGGTCAGTTCAATACCAAAACGAGCCCATGGGGTAGATCAAACACATCACCCAACATGGTAAATCAAAGTTCTATGCAACCGCAACTAATGAATCAAGGGGGTCTCGGTAGTATTGGTGCTTCTAGTATGGTACAGTTTCAGCAACAACATCAACAACAAGTGTTCCAAAACGCTATGGGATTGCAACAGCAAAATTTAGGATTAGGATTACAACAAATGGCAAATGCAACTTTAAATTCACAGATAGCCTCCAATCCAATATTTCAACAAGTCAGTGCAGTAACGTACCCCAACCCAAGGGGTTTGAATCCCACGGCTTTTCAAACTCAAAATATAACTGCTGTGCCACCAGTACAAAATACATCTAACTCGGGTACAAAACAAAGGGTGTTTACAGGTACAGTGACTAAGGTTCACGATAACTTTGGTTTTGTGGATGAAGATGTATTCTTTCAAACAAACGCCTGTGTTAAGGGGTCTAATCCAATGGTTGGAGACCGAGTCTTAGTAGAAGCCTCTTATAATTCCAGTATGCCTTTTAAGTGGCATGCTACTAGAATTCAAGTTTTGCCAATGACTAATCAAACTTCTACAAGGCACTCAAATAGTTCTAAAAACTATTCAAATGCCAACACTTATAATGCTGTGCCACCTCCTTCAGATGGCTCAAATGGAAGTCATTTTGGTAGAAGTAATAGACCCAAGGCTTCTTTAGGAGGCAGAGGTAGGGAACGATCTAGGGAGAGAGATAGAGATGAAGATGAGGTTGAGAGAAAACGGAGACGTGAGGAACGATTAAGAGAAAGAGAAAAAGAAGAGAAGAAATCTCCAATTAGAAGGCGATCTCGTTCTCCCAAATCAAGAAGGCGATCACGTATTGTGCCAAGATATATGGTGCAGGTGCCCAAGATAGCACTAGATTTGTAAGTATGCCTAGGTACTTATTTCGAACGTATTTTTATATAGGTACTTAATTATTATATTACATTATATTGCATATTGAGAGTAGGTAGGTACTGATATTATACGGTGCAATCAGTTTGCGAAGAGATTACCTAGTTTTTACCGGTATGAGATACTAGATTTGGGATATTTTACAAAGAAGTGATGTGCATGCCCTGAGAAAGAGATGTTGAGCTCAATTGTTTTAATCATCATCGAGACTAAAGTAACACACGGATGCTGATTAGTCAGTGTTTAGGTACTCTTAATTCCACGTTTTGGAAACAAAAGTATTGAAATCAATGAACAAATTAGTAGAAATATTCTAAGATATTATACGGTGCAATCAGTTTGCGAAGAGATTACCTAGTTTTTATCGGTATGAGATACTAGATTTGGGATATTTTACAAAGAAGTGATGTGCATGCCCTGAGAAAGAGATGTTGAGCTCAATTGTTCTAATCATTATCGAGACTAAAGTAACACACGGATGCTGATCAGTCAGTGTTTACTCTTAATTCTACGTTTTGGAAACAAAAGTATTGAAACAATGAACAAATTAGTAGAAGATATTCTAAATAAATCTACTTTTTAGTTTTTTTTTTGAATATTTGTTAATTAAATGAAGACTAAATGCTGCTCAGGTTTTTGTTCTGGTGTTGTTTATTAGACAAATATTTTGAACTACATATATTTTGTTATATTAATTAATATAATAATATAGGTAGGTACCTACCTAAGTACCATTAATAAATATTATTTTATTTCATTATCGATCATTAGCTACAGACACTCAAATGAAGTAGGTATATTTTACAAAATGCTGTTATGCCACTGAGTTCATAAAATAAGTGAGTACTGTCCAGAATCCAAATACACTTTATTAACTTTCAAATACAACAAGTTACAACTGTTTCCAATGATAAATTGCTACTGAACACTTTTAATTACTTGTTACTATGTCTTGTCTCTAGAGCATTCAAACTAAACTGACTCGTGTCGCGATTGGCTGGCCCTTATATACAATTTTCAATGTTCTATAAAGTTCTAGAAGCTTCTCTATTATTCCATCCCATTCTAGTTTGTATACAAGGCATCTCTAAGGGTTCAACAGGGGGTAGTCCACATGTTCATATACTGCATCTATTCTAAATGGGGCCAAGGGTGTATATCAGTTATTTAAAGTCCTAGAGACTTCGCAATTGGGGGGTTGTATCTGGTACCCCCAGATGCGATGTTGCCACATCGTCGGGTGCGGTGTTGCCAGATTGTGCAGTTTTTCCCTAGATCTAGGGATTTTTCAATATAATCATGCACACTCGCTTCTGACGATTCCATGACAATACTAATATCTATTTATAGGTACCCAAATAAATACATAATAAAAAATAAATGTGTTTCTTTAATAGAATTGGGGGAGATGTGCTCGAGGTACGGAGAAGATACAACAATCTGTATATCCCGTCAGATTTCTTCTACACTCAGATTCGATGGGTAGATGCCTTCCCTCCGGACAAACAATTTACTTTAAATAAACCATGCTCTTTTCATATTATGAATAAAGAAGTAGATGCTGCTGTAGAAAATACTGCTGTACTTGAACCACCAGATGCAGATTACATATTTTCAGCTAAAGTAAGTTAAATTATAATTACCGAGAAGATAGAGAAGGTACAATAATTGTTAAAACAAAAAAAAGAAAACCTACCTATTTTTCACTCTAAATATATTGGTGTCTTTTTAATGCAGTTCTTATTTTAATAATTGTAAATGTCAATAGTTAAAATAGCTACTGTTTTAACACAACCGTGGTCACGGGTGGTTCTGTTAGATCTTGAAATATTTTTGAAACAATGTTACTTAATTAAACATGTTTACCTTCTCCATTTTCCATGTTCTGCGGTTATTTGATAGAAATAGCAGCTAGACCGGGTGCTAGAGGTAAGTGATTATGCAAATTGTGAGGACCGAATTCCACCAATGGATTTGAGTTCAGAATAATAGGTCAAAGATTAATAATATGGATCTTGCCGGTCCATTTTTTGATCCAATTTTTTTCCAGGAGATGCGAGGCGGCTTTATTTCTAAAGGCAATGTATTAAGCACATGCTATAAAATTTTGATTGCATTTTTATAATTTATAGTTTTTTCTAATGAAGAAAGTGATGATGGGTTGCTGAACAAAAAAAAAACAGAAATCAAAGTAATAAAAAACATTTTTTTTAATAAAAAAAGTTATATACTCAAAAAACAGCGAACGTCAAATAGAAATATTATGTAAAGTAGGCAAATAATCATCACTCATTTTTATTTGGAAAATTGTTATTGATACATTTACATAAATAAATACAAAATAATCCTGATTTTTCACAATTGCAAGACATTTTTTGACAATTTACAAGGTTGATGAAATGACTCTGGTAAAGACGGCTTAGTCACTTGTCATGGACGGAAGTCACCATTCAGCTTTTCATAGCCAAATATTTGTATTTTTATTTAATAACATCAGCAGTTATTATTTTTTTTTTTAAAGAATATGTTCGAACTATTTCCAACTGTTTCAATTTTCCATTATTTAGGTCATGGTTTTCCAAAGTTATAAGGACTGTTTTTACAAAACCTACAGACACAGCTCTCAAACATTGGATTTTACTGCCAAATCTGCTAGTAGTGTCACAACCACTTACAGCACGTAATGCTGGCAAAATATCACATGTGCTTTCACCCAGGAATTCAGCAGCTAAATCACTTCCTAGAAGATATTTTTATCAGTGTGAACTTAGCAGAACAACTTTGAAGAACGGAAAATGCATAGGCTTTTATATTGCCGTTAATTAGCCTTTAATTAATTGTGAAGGTGATAATTTAACCGTTCCTCATTTTAGAGAAATATTGGATTCTCCACAAAAAAAATATTTTTGTTAAAAGTATGCACATAGAAATTTGCCGCTTTTTAACCATAACAAATGGTGTAAACCAAATTTGAAAAAGAAATTTTAAGGCAAAAAAACAAAAAAAGAATATTATTCAAAATCAGCAAACTAACTCATCACTGTTAATAACGAAAAGAAGTCGACAGAAAATGGCAATTTATATGGGGATAAATCATTAGCAGATATTCGTGATGTTATCACGAAATATTACTACCTACTATTCTTACGAAGTCAGCTGTTCAGGAATTTGCCGTTCCAGTTCCTTCGATTAATTGTGACTTCGTTGAATTTGCCGTGATGATTCTGCAATTTTTCATTACTATTTTCGGTTTTTTAAATTTTGCAATTTTTTATTATGATGTTTGGATTTTTATTCCGTGAACTTAGCAGAACAGCCCTTAATCCTAGAAAGCTAAGCTTCGTAAATTTTACGAAGCCGATTTTCATTTTCAGCTATCATCAGCGGTTTCGATAAATATCGAGCTGAGGGTCTAGCTTTTCTCTTAGGCAGTAATGTTGAATAGTTCGATGGTGTTAGCTCGAATTTAGAGTGACGTAGGATCAGTTATAAAACGATTGTTGTAAATTTTACGAAAGGTTAGTCTTTACGTTTTTTTAAAAATTGCACAGAACACAGAACAAAAAAGAACAACTTTATTTTAGAATCAGACGACGATTTGTGCGAGTTGCCCTTCAAGAAAAAGACGCATGAGACCTACTTTGGTTCAAACTGTAATACACCATTTTGTAACGAACACCGAGGTGATATTTGTAAAGCATACACTTAGTGCTACCTTAGTTTGTATTGTTTTGCTATCAAATAATAAAAAATAAATAAAATAATAAAATTATACGAAACTTTATCACTCGTTAATTTTACGAATGTTTAGTTTTAAGTGGTGTTAGAAATATATTTAGCGTTCTAGGGTTAAGCGCTTTTGAATATGGCTTTTGGAGGTTAACTTTCGTACAGAAATTTACCGTTCTCGTTACCTCAATTAACCATGACTAACCTCAATTAATCGTGATGTTGTCGAATTGGCTGTGATGATTTTGCAAATTTTTAAATACTATTTTTGGATTTTATTCCATGAACTTAGCAGAACAGCACTTAAGCTCGATTGAAAATGGCTTTTGGAGGCCAGCTTTCGTTCAGGAATTAGCCATTCCCATTACCTCAATTAATCATCACGTCCTCGAATTTACCGTGTTGATTTTGTAATTTTTAATTACTATTTTTGGATTTTTATTCCGTGAACTTAGCAGAACAGTCCAGGTTTACACAATTTGTCTACAGTTAAAAAGCAGCAAATTCCTATGTGACTTTTAACGAAAATATTTTTTTAATAGATAACCACATGAAGTTAGCAGATCATTCAATATTTTTTAAAAATAAAAAAAAAAAAAAAAAATTATTAAATTCAATGTCACGAATTATTAACGGCAATTAATGAGCCAATGCATTTTTGCGTTTTTCAAAGTTGATATATTTTTAGTTTTTTTGCCTTCAAATTTTGTTTTTCAAAGTTGGTTTACACCATTTGTTTAAAAAGCGGTTAAAAACGGTTAAAAAGCGGCAAATTTCTATGGGCAACATTCAATATTTTTTTAAAGTGAAGGATGGTTAAATTATCACTTTCACGATTAATTAGTGGCAATAAATGCCTATGCATTTTTCCGTTCCTCAAAGTTTATTTTTTTGTTTGTTTTTTTGTGTTAAATTTTTTTTTCAAATTTGGTTTACACTATTTGTTTACGGTTAAAAAGCAACAAATTCCTATGTGCATACTTTTAACAAAAATATTTTTTTAAATAAATGTTCTGCTAACATGTGAAGTTAGCAGAACATTCAATATTTTTAAAAAAATTAAGAACAGTTAAATTATCACATTCACGATTAATTAACGGCAATTAATAAACCTATGCATTTTTCCGTTCTGCAAAGTTGTTCTGCTAAGTTCACACTGATGATAATTTCTTTGGATGAGAACCGTAGACTTAGTCACCCAATATTTGCTAAATCTTTCCAGAAATAATTTGCCGTCCTCAGGTTTTGCTTACTCAACTACCTCCAGCCCCTGCACTAAGCAATGATAATAGTTATTTATATTATAAGTGCCATATGAGGTATTTTATAGCATGTGTCTGTAAACAGACGAGTGCTATACAAAACAGAAATGGCACATAGTATATTTATAAGATTTTATCTACTTAGGTTCCACCTAATTTTTTTTATACATAAAAATTAAATAATTATCATTATTTATGGTCAATACAAAATATCTACTAGTAATAAATAATCTACACTAACCCAAATAATTTTTACATACCAGTAGATATGTAACAGCCTGGCCTGTTTGACCCTGGGGTGACTGGAAATATTAATTGAGTCATATAACATTGATATCATTTTAAAATTTTAAAGAAATCGCAAACATTATGTGCCGTTCAGGATGTCAAATCGTGCTAAGCCCCCAAGTTTCAAAATTATTTGTAAATTTACTTAGATATTGAACGTGATATCACTCCAACTTGATTTAAAACAAATTAAGAATAAAAAAAAATTCAGATTATAAAAATGAGAAAATGTATATTAGGTACTTAGGTACTGTTAGTGTTTTCATTTCTTTGAGCGCAATTAGGCATTTAGCAATTTTCAAAATTCTCTTCATTGTTGAAATAACACTTTATAGTTAAATCAATCATCTTAATTTGTTGTAAAAATGTTAATACTTACTGCTTTTTAATTTGCTGGAATAAAATGCATCAATTACATAATTATGTTCTATTGTGCATCTTTTCATGCACAATAGAACAGACATTTAGAACTTGACCAGATACATCGGAAATAATTAAAAAACAAAATATAAATACAGAATGGTTTCTACAAAAACTACATAAGTAAATGGCATATTTTGTAGTAACACGAGTGTAACATAATTTATTACAGGTAATGCTAATGAGTGTGCCTGGAATGGAAGAGTTATATCAGAAATGTTGTGCAATGGCTGAAGATAAAGATAAACGAGATAGAGATAGTGAAGACAAAGATTTTGTCCATCCAACAAGACTAATTAATTTCTTAGTAGGCCTAAGAGGCAAAAATGAGACCATGGCTATTGGTGGACCCTGGAGTGCGTCCTTAGATGGTGAAAATCCTGAGGGGGATCCCTCTGTTTTAATAAAAACTGCAATTAGATCATGCAAAGCACTAACCGGAATAGATTTGTCAAATTGTACACAATGGTATGTAAACATTTGATATTTATGCCTATTAGTTTTAATATATTTTGGTAACATTCAACCAATATTTAGAATATGTTTACTTCATGATATTATGCACCAACATAAAATGCCACTTTTTAAAATTGTATGCAATAAATTTTATGTATTTCTAATAATTATTATTGGTATTTAATTCTTATTATCACTATGAAGTTTTATTGTTATTATCTATTAAGTTGAAGTATTTTACAAAGTACCTATAGAATATTTCTATAAATAGTTAATGGAAACTATAAATTTTAATACTAATTTACTACTACCAAAAGCTACCTGAAAACTGGAGGGGGATCAGACATGACAAAATAATATAAAGGGTAAAATCACTTTTGAAACATCAGAACTAATTATAGTTTTGATGTTTAAGCTCAAACTGATCAATAATTTAATCAGACCCTAAATAATGTTTGTCATATTATTATTTAATTGTAATACTGTTATTTGTTTTTCCCATTATTTCACAATGTGATATCAAAATACAACAAATTCTAAATCATAATAATTGCAACATTTTTAGACGGGCCACGAAATAAATTGTATGGTGTAATTCGTGCATTATAATTTGATTGGCATTGGCATGAAGTTCATACCATCAATGTTGGCGTGCACGTGATCAACGGAATTTTCTGAATCAAATCAGTTCAAGGCATATATATTATCCAGTGACATTTCGTTAAATAGGCTTTTATCTATAATCTATGCAAATAAAACGCACCAAAGCGTAATTCACATGTCTCTGCTTCGTGCAGCCACTGATCACGTGCACACCAACACTGATGGTATGGACTTTATATAATGCACATGGCCATATTTACAGTATATTACGAGCCCAAACAACTAAATATTCGGACACCCATAAATTTTATACAAATTGTCCCATAAATGAACTGATCAAGGTTGAAAAGTTATAATAAAAACATTTATTGGCATATAATACATAGTAATAACTATTTTCTATAGTAACATCTTTATTTTGTAATAATTCATTAATTCTTAATAAAAACCGCCAAACTATACGAAAACATGTGACAATTAAATATTCGGACACCGCGTAGTATAATTCAGTTAGTAACTTGTTACATCACCTTTCACTTTAATTACCGCCTGGAATCTTGCAGACATAGTCTCAACCAATGCTTGACAATTTTCGGGTGTAAATGAATTCCAGGTTTCTGGCAGTTTCGCGCGTATTTCAGGAATTGTACTCTGCGGATGGTTTCTAAGATGTTTCATTATGTGCCAGACAGTCTCTATTACATTTAAATCAGGACTGCTGGCGGGCCAGGATAGGACACGCACGTCATGATCCCCAAACCATTTTTTAGTACTTTTGGCAGTGTGGCACGATGTGCCATCCTGTTAATAAATGTAGTCTCTGTTGGGATAGAACTTTGTAATTGACGGCAACAAGGTGCTTTCGAGTATTTGTTCCTTATTTAAAATTTTTTGTACATAAGATGTATATTCATATAAGATATATATGAATGAGGTACTCTTAATTCAGAAAATAAATGGATAAGATAGTTTTTTAATGGTAATTAAATATGTACTTCGGTTTCTGATTACAGGAAAAAATTTAACTATTCTAATTAAGAATTATGAGATATTTATAAAATATATGTGTCTGCCGACTATCATTATTCAAAATAATAAAAATTGTTCTAATACTATTTGCAACTTATACAAGTCAATTAGACACCTATTTTATATATTAAAATAAAATGATGAAATAACAATAAGTATGACAGTGGCGGCGCGTGACATTGATATTAAGTTAAGCGGATTAATTGATTCACTTTGATGTTAACATGCCAACATTTTCCTTAACTCAAAATGCATAAATATATAAAAGAATATTTTCTGAAGTAACTATAATTATGGGTAATCTAATGACTGTACTTAACAAGGTAGGTACTTGAAAATGTCTGTTCAGTTGCACATTTTCATTAAAATGTTTAATGTATAGTCTAGAATTTTCATGTTATGCTCGAAAGAACCTTCATGTTTGTGAAGAGCAGTTGTAACATTTACCAAAGTTATTAAATCTAGACATTCCACATGCCTGATTTACCCCCAATAATTTAACAGGGTATATAGAAAAGTTTACTTAAATAAAAGGAAGAACCCTATTATTTTTGAGCGTAATCCAATAATAAATGCCCCCACCAATGGTGTCCCAAAAAATATTAAAAGAATATACCATTAATAACATATCGTACAGTTCTGAAACTTTTCTATTACATTAAGATGGCCACACAGCATAACATACCAAAATTTCAAAAACATCGATTAATAAATGGCCGATGTATATGGCCATTGATAGCTATTATAGGCACTCATATTTGATAATTTCACTTGTTATAATATTTCATTGCCAATAATAAGGATAGTATTAGAACCAAATTGCAGTTTTTTCTGGGGAAATTCACTTTACCTTATAATGCAGAAAAGGATAAAATGAATGTTCTGTAGAAGCAGGATCTCACGAATCGAGGGGTTTAATTTATATATCTTGTTGGCATTTGCATGCCATGTAGATATACCGTTTGTAATCGAGAACATAAAAAGCCTGGTTTACTAAAGTAAAACAAAAATGGTGATATAGGTATATACAATAAGTGGATCTGAATAAATAGAACCCAAACAAACGTGTAGAGTACATTTTATGCGAATAGCGGGTGGAGTAGATCATGTGGGCAAAGTAAAGCAATCTGGTTGGCAGACGGCCTATTCCCATTAAATTTACCCCACACATAATTTGGTCACACTTAAGCATATTGAATATATAGTGTCACCTTCATAATCTGTACACACAATATCCCGAATCTCCAATAAGCAGAAGCAACAGTTTCCAAACTCCAGTAGTGGACTACAACTAAAATTCAAATGTCTACTGTTTCATACCGATCCTTTACTAAGAAATAACAAGAAATTATAATGCCCCCATTTTTACAGATCGGTAGAACTAAAGTTATTAATATCAGGATATAAAACTAATTATTAACGTTAACTACGAACAAAAAAAAAGTAACGCAATTTATCAAGTTCTAATGGGCGCCATAAGCGAAAATAGCAGGTCGCTGAACCTGACGAGCTACAGAGGAAAGCAAATGGACATAGTCTCGAGGGCCCTAGTGACACTAGTTATACAAAAAGCTCTGATCTCACCTGAATGCTCTGGAAATCAAGATGCAAATACACTGTCACTGTCCCTTTACAAATACATTTATTTATGTATATTAAGATACACTTGCTCATAGATCTTGATTAAATGAAACAACCATTTAACTTTAAATTAACCAAAATCCTTGACCAAACTCATCTTAGTAAAACATAAAGTGAAAATAATTATTATTGAAACTAAATATTAAAGGACGTTTGGTTACAGAACGCAAGTTAATCTTTTTTATATCAAATATATAAAGTTATCAAAATATTATAAAAGCGAAATAAATCAATATTCTCGTATGAGAAATGAAAGTATGATAAAATATTAGAGAATTAATGTAAAGGAAACGTCTATGAGTGAGATTTTTTCATATTAGCCCATTTTTTACACGAAGTTGATTTTACGGGTAAGGCAAAATTTTAAAAAAAGAAAATATTTCTAATTTAATGTTTTTAAGATGTGAAACACTTTTTTAACGAAAGTTCGTTAATCAGACCAAATGCTAAATCCGACCAACCCTTATTCTCAACAATTAGGTCGAATTATCGAGGTTAAACTGTACTTATATCATCATTCTTGTTTTACTTTAGTAAATCCAGGCCATTCCTGTTTTCGATTATGCACGGTATACTACATTACACTACATTCCTAAAGAAAAATAAAATCATAAAGGGTATTTTGCATTTTACAAGGTATCGAAAAATTAAAATATTAGAATACTATTACTGATTTAATATATATATAAAGAAAAATAAATGTTCATATGAATTCACAAATCGATCATGTGATAAATAATACCATCTATAAAATCGATTTACGAGGGTAGTCTGAAAAGTTTTTGACCTCAACATGAAGATGGTAGCATTCGTCAACAAAAGCTAGGGAATTTGTATTCACTTGTTTTGAAAGGTACCCATCAAAATTTCAGCCATTTTGGATGTGCCGTTGTTGTTTGACAATCGTTTGAGTAAGTCGATGTGAGTGTTTTTATAAAAATGGAAAAATCGAGTATCAAGCCGTCATTAAATATTTATTTTTGAAAGTGCAAAGGTTGCTTACGCAAATCAAAGGCGAGTTGGATGCTGTGTACGGGGACTCTGCTCCATCATTTACCGCCGTGAAATTTTGGGCAGCTGAATTTAAATGTAGCCTTATCAGCTTGGGAGACGCATTACGTAATTCGACGGTTGTCTAGCACCATTTGGTGTAATTCGACGGTTGTCTAGGTTGTCTAACTTGGTTAACTTAAGCGTAGACGTACTGCCTTTCAAAAAAAAATATTGACAGCTCGATAGGTACTCGATTTTTTCCCATTTTTAGAAAAAACACATCAACTCACTGAAACGATAGTCAAACAACTGCGCGTCAAAAATGGCTGAAATTTTGGTGAGTACCTTTCAAAACATGTGCAAACAAATTCCCTAGCTTTTGTGCTGCCATCTTCGTGTTGAGGTCGAAACTTTTCAGGCTACCCTCGTATATAGGTAATGAAAATACAAATATATATATATAATAATAATAATAATAGTCTAATTCTGACCAATGGAGGTTGTGGAATATACAAAGAGAAAGTTAACAAAAAATTTAATATAATATTAAAATAATCAAATGGAGAACGATCATTTTGCAAATGCCGATATCCATATATTTCCAAAAAATTTAAGTGAATTTATTATGAGTAAACCTTTACTTACAATTTTAACATCTTTAGAAAGATAAATCAAAAAAATAGAGCAAAACATGCATATAGACAATTATTTAAAATTCACAATATTGTGTTAGATTTTTTGAGTGTTGGTGGCCAAAGAAAGTATGTTCTTTTAAGAAAATAATAAAAATACCAAAATATAGACATACATATTTAACTATAGCATTACGATAATTCATAATTAGTATTCTACAGTATGTAACATACTGTACAGTATGTACATACTTAACATCATATTTTTGAAAAATTCAAAACTTGATATTAAGGTTGAATAGGTATAATATATAATTAGAAGCTGTGGGCTAGGGGAGCATAGAGAAGTTGTGTAAGTCCTGTGTGATTAGATTGTGTTTGGGTTTAGGATATTATCACGTGCTCACAGATTATGTTCCACTAGGTACCGTTTCGTGGAGCTGTATTACCGGCGCAGTGAGTCAACCCACAAGGGGAAAGCTATACCTGCACGTGTTGAAACAGTGGTACTCTTTCTGCCAGATGTTTGGAGTTGCTTACCTACCCGACTGGAGTGGGACAGCCTACACCAAACCTACAGGAAGCAGTTGGAGCGCATACTGAAGGTTGAGCAGGAGAGCAATGACGATGCATCAGCAACTGATGAAAAGGCACCTCTCTTTATAAATCTATGTATAAATAGGCTAGGTATATGCTGTGCTATGGCTGGGCCAAACTGCATTCACCACCGACATTGTTTTGATGGAATGGCCTAACCTCACCTGGCTGTGGTGGTGACTGAATTTGAGTGAATCTATATTGAACGAGTGCATGAAAGATGAGTGCAGCATGATTCACTGAATGTTATGTTTATATGCTTTTTGTTTTCCTTTAGGAAGAAGAAATACCAGCTGACAAGCTGGAACCTACTCATTACTCACACCTGGATACCAAAACGATGGTTGTTAGTGCATTAAGAAATGAACTAAAAGCAAGAGGTATTAGTTGGAAGGGGTTGAAGTCTCAACTTGTTGCTAGGCTTACGAAAGCATTAAAAGCTGAGGCAGAGAAGAGTGACGACAGTAGCAAAGAGAAGGAAGAACCTGAATCTGATAATATCCAAGATGAAAAGAAGAGTGAGGTAACATATTTTCTTTGTAAAATAGACACACTTATTATGGCATTATGCTTTATACGGTGTAATATTGTCATTATAAATTGCGTTACGTAAAAAATCTTTAACCGCAATTATTCTTGATTTAGGAAGGAACACTTTAGTTTCTCTTTTCCTTTCATATACTTAGACAATTTTGTATAACTAGATGATTGAAAAATCAGAATAACAAGGGAAATTAGATTACCTATATCATTAATCCAGAGACGATACCAAATGCCTTATCTGATTTGTTTCATAACTAGAACACTCTGAGAAAATGGATGGAGTAAATAGTGGATTTACATTTATATAAACTATTTTTCCTGCTTTATTTTCATTTATTAATTTATTAATTAATTCTTAAATAAATAATCATAAAAAGCAAATAGAACCACAAGAAAGAGAAGAATTTAATTTAAACAATGTTTACAAAAAGAAATGTTAAATTTTATTTTTCAGATTGAGGATAAGAAACTAGATGAAAGAGAAAAGGCTCTCCTGGAGAAACGTTACACATTACCTGAACAGCAGCATATATTAGTTCATCCTTCGAAGACTGCAAAATCGGGCAAATTCGACTGCACTACAATGTCTTTATCTCTTCTGTTAGATTATAGACCTGAGGACACTAAGGAGCATTCATTTGAAGTGTCTTTATTTGCCGAACTGTTTAATGAAATGTTAATGCGTGATTTTGGTTTTAATATATTTAGAGCATTGCATGAGTTACCAGAGAAAGCAAAGGAAAAAGACGACAAGAAAAAAAAAGATGATGATAAGAGAAGTGATGATAAGAAAAAGGATGATGATAGAAAAAAAGATGATGATAAAAAGAAGGACGAGGATAAAAAAAAAGATGATGACAAAAGGAAAGATGAGGATAAGAAGAAAGATTCAGAAAAAAAGAAAGATGACGAAAAACTAGAAGAATACCAGAAATCAAATGACAAGGAAAAGAAACATGAGGAAAGTGAAGACAAGAAAGAGTGCAAAGAAGAAGACAAGAAAAGAGATAGCAAAAAATCTGACGATAGTGAAGAAGAAGATGATGGTGATGAAGAGGAGGAAAAAGAAAAGAAAAAGGACAAGGATAAACGGAAAAAAGAAAGAGTTAAGTTATACACTAAAGACAGACATTTACTACTATCATTTGTTTATTTTGACCAAACTCACTGCGGTTATATTTTTGACAAGGATATTGAAGATTTACTATATACACTTGGTTTAAACTTATCTAGAGCCCAAGTAAGGAAGCTTGTAAGTAAAGTGGTTACAAGAGACTCTTTGCATTATAGAAAATTAACTGATAAACCTAGAGAAGATGATTTTATTGTAATAGATGACTCTGAAAAGGATGCAAATTTACATGAGCTGGCAATGGGTAATAAAAGATTATTGCCCGTATTTACAGGAGAAGAAAATAATCGTAAAAGACTGAAGAGTTCCAATGAAAAAGGGCTGGAAGATGGCAAGTTACTTTTCAATAAATAATGCTTTTGTTGATTTTAGTATTTTTAATTTATTCTCATATGGTAATTTACCAAGTCAGGTGTGGAATCCTAATTTAAAATCACTTACACTTAACAATCAGTCTAATTTTAGGCATTTTACAACTGTTATGAGATAATGTTTCTTCTTATAGTAGTATCAGGGAAAAAAAATACATGAATTTGAAATTTAGACGGACTCCACTGCGATATATGCGTCATGGTTTTTTACGAGGGGCCGTCAGCTTCAAAAAAACTGGTACAATGAATTCCAATTTCAAATTAATTCCCAAGAATTCCAGTAATTCCACAAATTCCAATAGTCCAGTTTAATCCAGACAATTCCAGAATAATCCAAACAATTTCAAATTAATCCACATAATTCCAAGTGAATCAAGATAATTCCACACAAATTCCATATTGATTACAAAAATCATTCAATACCGAGTTCAATACATATACTGATGATTAAGAAATTGTATTTACTTTGTAATGAAATTGCCATATAGACAAGATGGTTAATAAACTATTTCTAATATTGATTAGCATAGATAAGAGGTGTGTACTCAGAGGTGCATGAAAACGAAATGGCATGATATTCCAATTATCTTTTTTATTTAACTACTTCTTACAATAATAAAAAACAGAAAACATAAAAATAAATATAAAACTTCCAACTGGATTTCTAATAACAACAAATAGAATAAATATAAAACTTCCAACATAATGAAAATTCAGAAGCCATAGTCCTCGTTTCCCGAGTCGTTTCCAATGCACTGCAGTCATCATTACAAGCTCGACGTCTTGTGACTTTGATATCAGATCGTTGCTTCACTTTTGCTTAGCATTTTGCCCTCGATTTTGCCCTCAATTTTTCTAAAACAACTAAATGCCCTGGAGGGAACTTGAAATTGGCCGATTTACTTACAAAGGGTCCACAGTACTTTCAACATTTCTGGAGATGTGCCTCCTTCTAAACCTGTTTTTTTTATAGTTCTCCATGTCTCTAATCCAAGTTGAGGGGGAGTCAGCTATTATTAATAGGTTTTTGTATCGGCACATTTCTAGTTCTAATAAAACTGTCCGGTATATTCTCAAAAACATCTAGAAATTATATGTATAAAAAATAAGTAAAAAAAAAATCAAAAAAGCTTTTATTTCAATGTACTAAAAAGAAAAATATTTTTTCAAATTAATATTTTTTCAAATTTAGGCTCATCTCACTTCAATGGTACAAGATCAACCATACTTTTTTTAAAATTTTTGTTTTTACATTTTTAGTACATTTTAGTATAATTTCTAAACTAGATACTTGAAAACCCAGAATTATCGATCTTGAGCAAATCGGATCATTAATGGAAAAATTTGTCTGTCATCTTGAATTTTAAATTTTTGACCAAATATTCGTAAATCGCGGTCTTAAAACCCCCCACATACCGATTTTGAGTCGAATCGCATCATACACGTAAAATTGGTCCGCCATCTTGGAGCCCCCATCTTGAATTTTCTACTTTTGACTAAAAATTCGTAATTTGCGGCCCTAAAGTTATATAAAAGCATTTAAAAATACAATCTGCAAGGGCCTAATTATAACACACAAGCTGCTAGGCTGTAATTATTATAACATACCTGCTGTCTCCTCGGTGTTTTGATTACTTTTACTAGAACCATTACTTTTACTAGAACTACCAGAAGTTTCGCCTTCACTATTTATCTTGCTATTTATGTTATCCCGAGTGTTTTCCATAATTACTTAAATCCAATACAAGAATTAACTCGAACATTAAACAAGTAACTATCTATTCATTATGGACATATTTACTATTTATTCACTATGTTTGAGATTATAAAATCACGAGTTGGCGAGAATCTAGACGTATTTCGAACGTATTTGCGGTACTTAATAAAAATAAACAATAACGGCGAAAAGACGCACTAGGCCGAGAATACACGATATAGAGTCGGTCAGATATAACCCCATATAACGCATTCTAAGAGCTCGATTCTAGGATTGTCAAGATCCATGTTGAGTTAATTCATTTAATTCTAAAGTAATTCCAATAATTCCTTAAATTTACAGACAATTCCAAGAATTCCATTTAATACCCAGTAATCTAAATAATTCTACAAATTCCAATAATTCTAGTAATTCCGATTAAATTCTAAATATTTGTACAACTAATTCAACAAGCTGGCAGCCCCTCGGTTTTTGATTGCAAAATAATTTTGAAAACGGTACTTTTTCACTTTTCTCTCAATAATGGAAAAAGTTATGATTTTAGAGAAACAAGTTTTGAACAAAATATGTTGAGCGTACCATTTTAGCATTAAGGATTTAAAAAAATCGCAAACATTTTTTCATAGCGATGCCAAAGTTAAAAATTGCGCATAAATAAAAATAAGATAAAATATAGGAAAAAACTTTTTTGCATTGTTGAAATTGGAGTATTACATAGCCTTAGATTGCTTAATAAAATGCACTGCGTGATAGAAAAATTTCAATATAGCCACTAATTGCAACACTGACAATGACATTTTTTTTTTCAATATCCATCCTTAGAATGAAAATTATATTAATACAATTTGTAAAATCTTAAGAAAAATTTTGAGCTCATCTGAAAATCCAAACGCCACGTCAGTCACACGAGATACAAGACACTTTTGACGTTCACACACACACAGGATCTACCCTTGCAATTTTAGACCGAGAGAATGAATGAAGGGTAAAACCGTGTCTATTCTACTGCAACGATCGATCTTGAAGTGCCACACTCAATTCCTCTATCCCGAATTTGCGATTGGAGCGGGTAGTTCCAAGAATGCGTGATTGAGTCTACGTGTGAACGTCCCGCCCCTAATTTTTTTAAATGCTTAATCATCGCGCATATTAATTGGCTAAAATCATCCGCTGAACAACGTTTGTTCAAAATTTTTTCTCTAAAATCATTAATTTTTCCATTACTGAGAGAAAAGTGAAAAATGTACCGTTTTCAAAATTATTTTGTCATAAAAAAACATGACGCGTATCTCGCTCATTAAAAATTTTTTAATAGCTTACCATATACGTTAAGCTCTTTCATTCAAGCCCTATTTCGGTGGGGTCCGTCCAACGTCCAAATAAAAACATCTGACACCCCTGCTATCGATAATTACATTAATTTTATAAAGAATTGTGAATAGCATGGGGACATATATCCATATATGGCGGTTTGTCTAACAGTATATATGATACTATGTAAGTTTTTATTGTTTTAGGATTTGTAATGTTCAGAGGCTCGCTAGTTGATGTTAGTAAATTAATATCCCAATTAGAGAGAAGTGAACGGGCAAGGGTAGAAACCGAAGCTAGAATGGTAGACTTAAAAAATGAAAATCAGAAACTCTCAGAAAAATATTCGAAATCTAATTCAAGCATAAAGCATTTGAATAGTGAAGTTAGGGAGTACAAAGAAAAAGTTCGCAATACTGAAGAATCTCTGAGTAGGATCAGTGTAAGTGTATGCTTTGAGACAATTTAAAAGTAGATGTGGAAATAATATTGCTACTATTACATAAAGTTAAAATTCAAGTGAAATATAATTGGAAATAAATCAGTTTAACTAGAGCCGCTTTTTTTCGCCTCCAGCCCTAGAAGAGACATTAAATTAAAAACAGATATATTTTATATTTTACACTGGTAATTAGTGTATTAGTATTTTTTATCTGGAAGTTAACTGTCTTGTTTTTTTATGCCCTATGGTGGCATCTTCTCCATGAAGTGTCCTGTGAACAGTTTCCTTTACAATCTACTTTTTGTAAAGGAAACTGTTGAAAATTGAGGTTAATCCATTTTTAGGGCTGGTTTTATCATGTCAATATTAGATGTGTTGTTTCCGTATCCGTAAATATGCAATAAAAATTTGTTTTTAAAGAGTTCTATAGTATAGGCGGCCATATTGAAATTAATAAATTCAGTAAATTTCTAATTTTGAGCTCAATACTTGTCGTAATATGCCTATTTTTGGCAAGTAGCTTTAGAATTAAAGTTTACACAGTTGGTGGTTCACTTTTGTTTAAAACAATTACGTTTTTAAAAAAAAATACCAGATCAAATTGACGAACTCGCCATCCTGTCTGATACAAAAATAAACAATGCCCTGCAACAGTGATATTTTGCAGGTGTCGGACTCGACACTCGCCCTCTTTTTTTTCTGATGAAAATATTTTCTTTTGATTGGACGGATAATCTTTCAATTATAATAAAAAAAATTGAGTTTTGTAATAAAAAATCGTAACCGTTGTTACGCCCGCTTTTTCTTCTTGGGTCAGTGCCTAGTTTTATCTCGGCGCCACTGTCTGTTTATAGTGCAGACAGACTACTTTTACCTACAGGCAGTACTGTAGGGGCCTCGTTTAGCTGCGAGTGGAGACAGGCGAAATACCAAGTGTCACGTGTTCCACAGATAGGCCTTTGATTACCCTACGTAGTACATCCGACCAACAAGTCGCTTTAGTTAGAAATTATAAATTTATCACAACGTCATTTTAGGTACGGCAAATGTTACATAACATAACCTTTGTTATATATAATCACCAATGGCGATGTTGGCGGTAACTACCAAGATCCCTACAATTTCGTACATAGACATATACTATACCAAGGTCATACCAATTTTCTAGTCATAATATGTATAACTTTATTATAAAATTAGTCGTTAGTTAGATTTAATATGGTTTGTGCTGCTTGGGTAGATTTGGATAGCTTGTCCTCGTATGTCATGTTTACTGGTTGCCAGCAAGTTGTTTATGTAGCCGCCAATGATACTAGTGATCTATTCATATATTCCATAATGGTGATTATTATGATTTAAATTAGTGTAATACGGGGTATTACACTAATTTTGATATTTAAATTACAAATTAACTAATTGGGATTTATTACAGACATCTTTTGTATAACTTCTTTTGTATAACTCTCATCAGGCAACTTACAAATATGGACGTAAAATTGTGCATGTCATGTCATTCATCTGCCAAGCACGTTTTTATTGATTCACACATTACACTTCTCAAAATAAATATACAAGTGTCAAGTGGTATAAGATTCATATATATAATATATATACAGGGTGAGTCAGTTTTTTGTAGACAAACTTTAACAGGGGATAGAACGCACGTTTTTAAAAAGAAAAGTGCCTATAAATATATGGCCGATCTAGCTTCCTAAGGAAGATACAAGGTGTTAAAGTTTCATTTTTTTTTACATTAATGTGTAATATTTTCTGAACGGAATGATATATTCACTAAATATTTTACACATATCTTAACCTGCATAGGATCAACATGTTGTATTATTCCTGTCGAAAATACTATAGTGGATGATACTTTTTTCGGGTACTTCGGATATTCTGCATAATGGAACTTTTTTTTCGTACGCCACTGACATTATCTGATACATATTTCTAAAATAACGGCCCCTTAGTAACAATTTTGATCTCTTGTAATTTTGCTCTAACTACGACAGTTTTAGAGATATTGGCCGTTGTTTCTCTGACAGTGTAATGTCGTTATTATATTTTTTTTCTCGAATTTTCTTTATGACTTATAAACGAACGCTTAGATTTTTTCATGTTTGGGGGATAATGCCTATTAATTAAGGCGCATAAAACAAGCGGTAAGAATGTTCAATAACTTGCACAGTGGTGGGGTGGAAGGGGTGCTCCACCCCTTTCGTAAACAGAACATCTACGCCAAAGACTATTTAAAAAAAACTGTTATTTTCATTATCTACATACAGTTTAACAAAAAGGTACCCTTCCCTACCCTAGGACAAATGTCCCTTCTTCTGTTTCAAAATTCCTGTGCGTTTCCTAGTTATTTTGATTTTTAGTGTTTGATGTGGTACTAAATTAAGTAATTTATTTATTAGCAATAATAATTATCGGCAATAATTATCATAAAATACTTGTGTAATGTTACACAAGTATTTTAAAAAATAAATTTTTAAAATAATATAATTTTGATTTGATTTACTTTATTTTCTTATATCATTACTTGTATGAATTATATGAATATTGTAACAAAATATACAATATTTAAATTGACAATATTTTTTAGTTTTTCTTAGTGCAATGATAAGGTACTTTGGATACGAATAATTGCAGATGTTTTGAAATTTTGTAAATTTTCAGATTTAGGAAATAAACATATAAATACACCATATTATGAAATACAGTGACTCTTTATAACGAATTTCAAGGGACGGAGCATTTTTTTTCGTTATATGGAGTTGTCGAAATGCAGTCGTTGTCGTTATATGGAGGGAAGATCTATCGCACAATCAAACAAACTTTTTTTTCAACAACAATACATGAATGACATTATAAAGAATTTACACTGTACAAGAAAACGAAAAATCTGATTCCTACCCAAAAATCATTTGAAAAATATATTTGTAAATACCAAGAGGTAAAACAACTTCAAGAGGTATTTTATTACAGTGCGGATTTAAATGAAAAAATTAAAAACCATTTAATAGTAATGGAACCGCGGCATATTGTGGACAGGAATATTTGCTCAAAATAAAAGAGTACCTCAAATCAGATGGGTTGATAATCTTGACGAGATGTGGTTTGAAACACATGATACTACTATTAATAACTATGGTTGGGTAGACAGGACTCAAAATTGTACTTTATATGCTATTAAGAAGTTTTATCAGGCATGGCGAAGGCAACTTGGAGGGGAGAGGGTCCTACGCTTATACATGGCTCATTTTGGCTGTTGTCAAATGAGGTCATTGTGGCAAGTATTGCCATTGTTCTTGTTTTCTCTAATATCTAGAGAGTTCCGATACAAAACAACTTTATATTTTAACTGTAAACTTGACGATACATTTAAAAAGAATATACTTAATTATATAAGTATTAATTATTATAAGTTTTTAATTCTTATAAAACTCTTTACACAATGAAGAATAGTTATCATCATGATATTTTTTAACAAGGCTGTTTTTTTATTTAACTTGACTGTTTCACCAAATAATAAGAACCCTTTAGTAAATTTATTTGAAAGGGGATGTATATAATTATTTTTTTTTAAGCAAACTATTAATTTTGCGAGGAAAACACAAGAGATAAAAAAGTTGTAAATTGAAGTCTATTTCCATATAAAATTTTTTTAGTTAAGAAATGTCGACACGTTAAAAAGTTTTGTTGAAAAATATTATAGGGGTTGGTTTTTTTACCCCCTCGTAACAATATCTCACGGTTACAAAAACTGTCATCTTTTATTAGCGAAAGTTGTCCGCCAAATTTGATTCTTCTAAATTCTTCCATAGTGGAGAAATGAATAAAAACATTTTTTAAATTTTTTATCCCAACTTTACAGGGGAAGGGGTTTTGGAAAAAAATTACATGAAAGACCCCCCCTTAATTTTTGCTGAACATTCACCTCTTAAAATCTTTTGCATCAATTTAGGATATATGTATATATGTATATGTATGGATATATGTATATGTATATTGTAGTTTCGCTGATGAGTAAATGATTTCTATTTTTATATTGATTAGCCATAGTACTTTCCACATGCTGTTCTTTGGATCAATGAATGAACTAAACTATAACTATCAGCACCATAACCAACTTGCTGGCACCAGATGGCTAGCAACAGCCTTTTATAAATGTAAATTAAATATACCATTTTAATTTTTAGGCATATTCAAAATTGTTTCAAACAACTTTAACAGATATTCGTGACAAAATTGATCCAGTGTTAAAGAGTACATCACATAAAGAAGAAGCAAGTTCTAAAAAGGAAAAAGATGAGAAAGATAAAGATAAGAAACATGAGGAGAACAAATCAAGATGGGAAAAGGAAGTTAAGAAGGAAGAAACCGTTGACATCGAAATGGTTGAAGTTAAGAAAGAAACATATTAAGTGTACATTTAATGAATAGTTGGTACTAAATGTGTGAACATGTTGCAACTAATTTAAGTTGAAATTAAATAAATTACTGGTTAATTTTTGTACTATCAAAAATTTAATGTAGTACAAGAAGAATTAATTGTTAATTATCTATCTTGTAATTAAGGTAAAACAATTGTAAAGATATATTATCGATACCTAGTAATAAATAGACCTTCCTATTTGATTTCTGAAGAAGGAATTGTATGTCTTAATACAAAATAATGCTGAATTTTGTTCCTAAAAGTTGAATAAACCCCTATAATTTGATTGTTTGTTATAATATATTTGTCATTTCTCTTATATGCATAGCTTTTAGTACCAAGTATCATGCAACCATAATTTGCCCAATTTGGAAGTAAAATCAGGGTGGATACAACTACTTTTCCAACTAGATTTTTGCTAAACTGTCTTAAGTTTGGTTTGTATTTACTAGAGAAGGGCACTTTTCAGAAAAGTTTGTTTTCGACAGGTCTGAAAAGTATTTTTTGACCTTGGCCCATATATAGCATCACCTATACTAGAACTTCAAAATAGTGACTCAGACAGCGTTTCATTGGCCAAGATAAAGACAGTGGCTTTGTTTTAACTGTGAAAGATGAATCAAGCAGGTATTAGTCAGTATCTATTATTCGTATCTAGTATCTAAGAGTTCGGATATGGGGGATCCTTATAACCTTATATTTCAAGAAAAAAAAAGGTTCCTTGTTATAGTTTTTAATGTTTATTAAGAATTTTATTATTATTAATTATTGTTTTATTATTTATTTCTTAAAACTCATATATCTAACTATATCATATTAATCTCCACTTGACTTTTCTTCTTGTAATTTTATGACTATATGTGGACATAATATCCCCAATACACCTTTATTTTGTTATGAATTCCATTTTCACACTGCAATAATAAACAAGTACTATTCTGTCCTTAGTTTAACAGAATAAAGACTCAATCAGTCAAGCCAGTCCGGCTCTGAAACAAAAGTACCAATCATTACATATTTTCCTGGAATTCTAATATATTTTAGAGTGTCCATAGGCCAGGGTATCCATAGGTAGTGTATACGATATAATTTATGATTGTATAGTGTTGAATTTTTTTAAATATATCGCTGTTGTGTAGTGGGAAGATTGAAGTTGTTGCTTTATGATCATATAAATATATAAACTTATAGCCTGGTGCCGAAATAGTGTGGAGTGATTCATACATAATATCACACCACCATCACAATTGAACGGTCTGCCTATTTGCAATGGATCAGAATTTCTTAGTGTGCAAATTTGTGTACACTCTATAGAAATGGTGGGCAGAACTCATTAGTAACTGGGTCTACCGCTCTCATTGGTGAGTTTTAGGCGGTTCTAAATTAAATTAAATTTCATTGGTCAAAGGTAAAGACGCGGGATTTCCTTGGATATATTGACGCATGCGCTGTTTCATGCATGTATGTTTTGGCGCGACAGTGGTGTTTCATTTTGTCTTATGTATGGTTGATTTGCGATATAAATTAATTATAATATTGTGTTATACGTAAGTGTTTAGTGTTTTTATGCAATGGAAGCGAAGAATGCGAGTAGTTGCCAATCATTCCAATCGTAAGCGACCGAATTTGAGAGAAGGAGAACTGAAAATGATCAAAAATGTCTCCTCTAAAATAATACGCCTATGGAATTTCATTTCCTTCGCAACCTCATCTCTCTGAGCCGTCCATATGCTAGTAATGAATCACTCCACACTATTTCGGCACCAGGGTATAGATGGTCAAAAACAAAGAGGCTGGTGACAGTTTATGTGCATTTTTATTAAATTAGGAAACATAAGATATTAATTAATATTTAAGATAATTACATAGAATTTAACATTTATGGCAATACATAATATGTGTTGGACTGTTGGGAATGCTTGTGATTTTTACCAAAACTATTTTAATTTCACATTATTTTTTTACAAAAATAAATTCAAGTTGGTAATGTATTTTATATCATATTAATCTCCACTCTGACTTTTCTTCTTGTAGTTTTATGACTATATGTGGACATAATATTCCCAATACACATTTATTTTGTTATTAATTCAATTTTTGTACACACTGCAATAAACAAGTACTATTCTGTCCTTCGTTTAACAGAATAAAGACTCAATCATTCAAGCCAGTCCGGCTCTGAAACAAAAGTACCAATCATTACATATTTTTCCTACGATTCTAATATATTTTAAGACTATAGCATAATTATTACTTGTCTCCGTCAAATGCGTAACATTTTACTAAATTTGTAAAAAATGTGACGCATTTGACGGAGACAAGTAATAATTATGCTACAATCCTAAAATATATTAGAATCCTAGGAAAATATGTAACGATTGGTCCTTTCATTATTCCATAGAGAAAATTTAAGTTATTACAGTGGTTGAAATCAGATACTTAGTAGTATATTTTAAGTTCATAATAACTTTTCACAATCAATGTCACACAAATTATTACTGATAACTGTACCGAAATTGGAACCTTATTGATTGGGGAATCTCAGAAGTTGTAATGAAGGAATTAGATTTGTATAGCCATTATATTTGTACATACTGCGTCCCTGCTTCCTCAGATGAGAAAAACTGCGTCGGTGGTAGCGATGAGGATTCTATCGAGAAGTAAAATTTGATAACTTTTACACAGACCAGTCGGAAAAGATCTACCTAAGCTCAAAAATTATATAAGGTATTATAGTCGTTGAGTATAGTTGGCATAGTATAATTGCTTAGGGAAGATAACATACGTCAGTTATCGATAGGTAGCGATATCGGCCTGTGCAAAAATGACGTATGTTATCTTTTCCACTCTGCTATTACCATTTTACAATGTTCACAGTATGTGATTTGCGATTTTCTGCTTGGCTTCTATCCCCAAAGATACTTTCGCCAGTTGTGATAATTTTAAAATTTGCATGTTCTTGACTTTGCTATTGTCTGAGTTAATTTTTCATTTGAATCTTATATTGGTATGGTGGGAGATTTTTAGGAAAAGCGGGCACTATTCTAAGTTAATTGTTAGTATTATACAAAAAGCAGGCCCAAAGCGTTGGATACATAGCCACCTTAAATCTAAGTTAGTTACAGGTGGATCTTTTATTTGGTTATTTCTTCAGGCCTTGCTTTCTATGCCTTTTATACATATTTTTTCTTTTGTTATTTTTTTTGTTTATTTTTTATTGGTTTATATTTTGTTATTGCTTGTTATTTAATTTTTTTGCATGTCTATCTTTTTGAAATTTTTTTAAAAACATTGTTAACTGGTGGGGCCTAGGGAGTATATACATAATATATCGAAGGATGTCTGGGTGGGTATCTAAATTTCTATTGTGGATATTGGGATTACGATGGTGGGTGAGCCTGTTAATAAAATTTGGTATGATTCTGTTTTCTATGTATGTATATAAAATTGGTGTACCTTTTATGTTGTGTAACTCTTGTATTTTTGTTCTGGAGTTTCTCTGTATTTTGGCCGGTCTTCTTAGGCAATTATTTGGTTGTACCTGTAGTCTTTGTTTTTGCGTTTTTGTTGTAAAACGGTACCATATCGGTGATGCATATGTTAGTACTGGCCTTATATAAGATTTATAAAGTAAAGTTGATGTATTTAGTTTTGCGTTTAGCATATTATGAAATATTTGGCATAGTCTACCTTTAGCTTTAGCCAAACTTTTGACTTTAATTATAAACATATATTTTCTAAACTATTCATCAGTTTAAAAAAACAAATATATTTGACGACAATTTTTAATGCTCTAATATGAGCTTAAATTTATCTAGTATGTGTTTCGTTTATATGCATAGCAACCGATAAAGAAATGAATTGTATTTATGTGGTGGTAACGAGATAACGAGAATAATAAACTTGTGACAGATCGATATTACTGCCTTTGCAATTGAAACTTGTACATTATGAAGTTTTCATTACTACAATAGTTTTAAAGTGTGTTAGTTTAATACATACTACACCGCAAAAAGCCGCCCAAGTTATTGCTTTAATCGAAAATGGACTTAGCCAACGAGTTTTTGCTCGACATGCATATGACACATCCAGCAGTTCGAAGAGTGTGTCAATGTTATGAAGACACTGGGTCGTTTCATAGACGACTTAGAACAGGCAGCAAACGTACAATAATAGCTCGTGATGACCGCTTTATTGTGCCAACGTCATTAAGAAATCATCAATTTAATGTGGTTCCAGTGCAACAACGGCTCCGTGAAGTGCAGAAGGGTGGCTATTAGTCAGTTGACAGTAAGGAGAAGGCTGCAGGAAAGTAACCTGACCCCTAAAAGACATGCGATTGGTCCAAAGCTTAGCCCAGCGCATCGTCAAGCATGTCTGCACTTTGGAGATCATCTCAATTGGACATTGGAACAATGGGGATCTGTTCTGTTCTCAGATAAAACCAGGATATGCCTCCATGGAAGCAACCGTAGAAGATAAGTGTACTGGAGAGATTTGCAAAATACTGCAATGAAGAGCGATTTGCTTATGTAGGTGAAACCGACCCTGCTTAACTCACTAGGGGCGATCTTGGTCACGGGAGAAGAGGTTTAACAGGTACTAGGTACATCAAGGAGATTTTAGAATTTCATTTGGTACCGTACATTGACTATATTGGAGACAAGTTTATTTTTAAGCATGACAAAGCGAGGCCTCACATGGCAAGAATCGTGCATGATTATATATCAGAAATCGGTTTTCCGGTTATGGCGTGCTCAGTATGCAGTCCCGACCTAAATTGAATTGAACATTTATGGCATGAGCTAAAACAAAGAATTCGAGCTAGACTTCATGTCCCAACCTCGATCCCAGACTTATTGATGCAGTAGAAGAAGAGTGGTATAACATCACAAGAAACAATAGCGAACTTGATATGATCTATGCCTAATCATATGAGAGATGTTATTAGTTATTAGGGCTAGAGGGGGTCATACCCATTATTAAAAATTATGGGTTTTTTTCCTTTTTAAAATGACATTGGACAAAGTGTTAATTTAGACAATTGTCAATAACCACATTCCCTTCAGTAATAAAAAAGTTAATTTATTTCATGCATTAATTTCATTTGATAAAACTAACGAATGAAAATAAATTGTAACATATTAAAACGACCATATAATAATTATTATAAAAACTAATTAGGTATATGTAAAAACTAGGTCAGGTGTATCAATTTTTGGAACAAAGTTTTTAACCTGCTACCACCTCCCGTGAAAATGTTCTACATTCTAAACATTCTACATTAATAATTTCTCAGATCTTATAACAGCATTTGTTTATAATTCAATTTTAACATTATTTGTTTGTTTATAATTAAATTTTATTATATAATCTAGTGTAGTTACATATCTTGACCTATGTAAAAGTCTGTTATGAACACCAATAAAGTTATGTATATTAAATTGTCTTTCAAACAGCATATTTATTTTTTAAATCTGATGAATAGTTTTAAAAAAATATATAATTAAAATCCTCCCTTACTATAATTTGCACATTTTCGCACTAATATTGCATACTTCATTACATAGATTATTATATTATCAGAGTAATATATTATTATATGCTTCATTATGTCATTGATAGTCTTAACTCTTGTCATATCTGTCAATCTGGGAGTCATATTTGATGATCAATTAACTTTTGTCCAGCATATTCAGTTATTACAGTAAAGTCCGCTAAAATGCTCGACTTTTATTCTTTATGCAACTGCAACGAATATCTGTTGCTCCGTAAAAAATATATTCAGCATCAGCACTTGTACCTAAGTAGTGATTATAGAAAATATTGTAGTACCAGTTAGTACTATATTTTCTATGGTAGTGAGTAGTGACACTTGTAAGATCTAAATTAGATTATGCAGCAATTATTCGGTCCCTAATATTGTTCTTAAAAAATTAATATAGGATACATAATTATTGAAAACTCTCAGAGATGGTAGGTAATGTAGGTATCTATCTATGAACATATTAAAAAATTGCAGAACAAAATCTAGTTTGTTTTGCAATTTTCTAACATCATAGATTATGCTAACATACAACTGAAACACAGTTGACCGTTTGTGTGCTTTCAAGACTGGAATTGCAGATATTATAGTGTGGAATCATGTTAAGAAATATAGTCATATACCTAGTCAGTATCAAAACCATTCAAAGAAGTTTTCTGATGAAAGTAGATGGCATTTTCTTATTCGTTATTGAGCCCTTACTGGGCTATTTTCTTGTCAAAAATTCATGGTCACTGGATCGTGGATGGTTTATATTTTAAATTAATATTAAGGAAAGAGAAGCTATTGCTATGAAACCACATAATTTATTATAGGTAGTTAATACAATATAGGAAAACATATTAAAAATACAATATACGAAAACTATATATAAGTAGTTGCTCAAGAAATAAAATCTCATTTGAAGTGAACTTCCAGTGTTTTCACATAGGCTTATCTTCTAATATGCATGGAAGTACTTTCTTCCTTACTTTAATTATCTGGATTCGCCTTTATGAAAACTATGTAAGTAGATAGGCAACAAATAATATCTCATTTGAAGCAAACTTCCAGTGTTTTCACTTAGGCTTATCTTCTAATATGCCCCGACGTACTTTCTTCCTTACTTTTAATTATTTGGATTCGCCTTTATGATGTATCAGGTATATTATGAACACAATTGCATGTTTATAAGCTATAAAAAAAATATTGTTTAAAAATTAAATAATATTAGGTGAAACAGTCAAACTGTCGTCGAATAAAGTCATGATGACAAGTATTGACATTGTTCTTGTTTTCTCTAGAGAGTTATAAGAATTAAAAACATATAAGTATATTTTATATTTTTTACTTTATCGTCAAGTTTACAGTTAAAATAAATAGATTGCTAAAATGGTAATCTATTCTGTACTTATGTTGTAACTCTCTAGAGAGATTAGAGAAAACAAGAACAATGACAATACTTGTCATAATAACTTTATTTGAGTACTTGACTTTTTCACCGAATAATAACCCCTTAGTGAAATGAAAAGGGATGTGTATAATTTAATTTTTTGTGAGCAGATTGATTATCAATTTTGCGACGAAAACTAAAGAGACAAAAAAGATCAAATTTTTAAATAAAGGAATGTCTACGTGTAAAAACATTCTTGATGAAACATTACAGTGGTTGGTTTTTTTACCTCCTTGAAACAATACCTATCTCAGGGTTACAAACTGTAATTTTATTAATGCAAGTTGTGCGCCAAATATCATTCTTCTAAATTAGTGAAATTAAATAGTGAAAATAATTTTTTTTTAAATTTTCGGAGTGGAAGGGGTCTTGGAAAAAAAATATATGAAAGGTGAAAAATTAAGGGTAATTTTTGCTGAAAATTCACATTTTCCCATGAATTTAGAAACACCCTATATATTAAACCCATTAAGGACCATTAACAAATAGAAGAACAAAAAATAATGGTCAGCATAATATGTCGAGGTCGATTGCCATGCGAGTGTGGAACAGGACATATTGGAGACGAAAAAGCCCTTGGAAATTGCAAAAAAACTTCGGAAAATGTGTACCTCTATATCTGCCGTCATAAGGAAGAAAGCAGTAAGTGACATTTTTTTCGAATTTGAGTTGTTATTGCCTACGTCATATTTGGAAAAATTGCGTCATGTATAATTTCGAAATTTGAAAAATTATATCTGAAAGGCCATAAAATTGGATTTAAAAAAAAACAGTAAGTGCAGTACGTTATCAGTTTCACAAGGAAGATGGCAGTAAAGTACTTATTCAACGTAAAAAGGCAGTGTGTGCATGTGAGATACTGCTTTGTTACTTTGCACTGCTACTTACTGCTCTTATGATTTGATAATGTGCATCGTCTCCTTTACCGCTTTCTAAGTTTGAATAGCATACCCTATTTCAACTACGCGTTGTATCTTACTGCCGCCTGATGTCGTTTACGAATAATACATCCAGGTAAAATCATCCATTATTCTGTTGCACTATCGAGACTATACATCATCATGCACTTAACAAAAAGGCAGTAACTCCATATTGAAAGAGTTTTTGCTTTCTTATATAGTAGCATCGAGTAAATTCTTCAACATATACAGCAGTAACTCCAGTTTCTTTAATTTTTTCGATCAATTCAATGTATTTTTAAATAATTTTCACTAAGGTGTTTTTAAAATGATCCTAAACGACAAAAGTGGGCACTTTAAAAATTTACATTATTAAAAAAACTGCATGCGTATAAACTTCAAACACGTTTTTCTCATAATTGTGATAATTGCAATTACTTCTTTCTTACGACGGCCGATTTATGATCCTAAGTTTGCAACCCTCTCCGAGTGGATCAAAAACTACCCCAGGCGTTCAAAGGGGTTAAATTGCAATAACAGGGAAACTTAGCTTTAACCGTTACTCTGACAACAAAAAGGTGTTATTAATATAAGTAGATACAGAATTTTTCTACCGAAAACTCCGCGGATATATCTAGGATTTTCAGAGCAATGGTTCAGCATAAGACGCTCGAAATGTTTGAATGCAGACAAAACTGGGTCTGCGTAACCTTGAGCGAAAAAGTGCCTGCCATTCAAAACTTATAAATCCGAGATATATGCTTTCACAGAGTTTTCGGTAGATAAACTCACAATCTACTTTTATTAATAACAACTTTTTGTTGTCAGGCAGTTTAAGCTACGTTTCCACGTAATGCAGACAAAACAGGGTCTGCGTAACCTTGAGCGAAAAAGTGCCTGCCATTCAAAACTTATAAATCCGAGATATATGCTTTCACAGAGTTTTCGGTAGATAAACTCACAATCTACTTTTATTAATAACAACTTTTTGTTGTCAGGCAGTTTAAGCTACGTTTTCACGTCAGTGCAATTCCACCCCTTTGAACGCCTGGGGTAGTTTCTGCTCCACTCGGAGAGGGTTGCAAATTTAGGATAATAAATCTGTCATATACAGCAAAGTCAGGAATTGCACATCACGTGTAAGTCAAATAACAGATGCAGAGATCCGTTGCATGAAGCCGCTCATCCATCGCGTGAATCACGTCATAGTTGAGCAACTGTGATATTAATCATCAGTCCACATAATGTATATAAATAACAAACAACTAAATTTATCAGGAAACAATATCAAAATATCCTATCCAGTAGGAAACAATATGAAGAAAATTGCTAAGTATCTATAAAAGTAGCAATCAAAATGTTCACTACAAAGTATACTACAAGCAAAATGTTGGAGGTATAAAACAATATTTTCTACAAACTTTAAACAAAAGATATTTTGTTTATTTTGCCACATCGTCCATACAATAATTTTGGTATCTTAATCAACAAGTTAAACGATCGGCTCAGTACCTGTATGGCCTTTGTTAAGGTTAGGTGTGCATTTTAATAATTGCAGCTAATTTTATGTATACGACTGCCGTAGATTTATGCTCCTTCGTAGATTTTTAGATACCAGCTCCTGGCTAAGGGCTTTTTACGCCTAGGACTTGAGCGCAAAAAGTTTTTATTGCAAACACATAAATTGTACTAAGAACATTTAAAAAAATGGTGAATGCGAAACAAAGAATTGTGGAAACTATTCAACCACATTATTTCTTATGCAATACAAAACTTAAATTTACACATGAACTTTTTTAGCTTTCTAAGAAGCCATTCTATTTATTATATTGTAATTTTCACCTTGCGTGCTCGCTCGCGTGCGAATGCCTCCAATTGGCATTCCATGCGGCCTGCAATGGGGCCTCAGGGCCCCTATAACCTACGCCTAGCTACAGCACTGGATATAAGTATAAGCTAAGGGTCATATACAAATACATAGGTACATACAAATTACCCAAGGAGCTGTCATTGCATAATTCTTGTTTGTGGGCTGGCTACCACTTTTTCATGTTATTAAGCATTTTGCACAAGCAAATATACACACCAGATACTATACTCCGGGCGCTGAACAGATGGAAAAAAAAAGCACGTGACCACTACATGATCACCGTATGCAAAGTACTTGATTGGTTGCTTGAAAATCAGCAGAGACAGTAGTGTAAACCAGACTCCAATGTTCGAGAAGGAAACTATATACAGAGGAAACTATATATCACGTGATCATTCCATCGATTCAGTGGTCCGAGTATAGATTGCCAACTGCCGTGTTAATATGTATTGCCAATAATTCACTGAGAACTCAAGTTACAAATAATAAATAACACACAGTAAACGTGAGGTGTGAAACTGTACCTACAAATTACACTTTCCCGTAAAAATAGTTTTGCTTGTATTTCTTTGGTAAAAGACATCAAACTGACACCATTATATATACATTATTACAGTTGGTCCCATAGATGTTATCCGTTGACAAAAATAAAAATCTATATATATATATATATATATATATATATATATATATATATATATATATATATATATATATATATATACATATATATATGTATATATATATATATATATATATATATATATATATATATATATATATATATATATATATATATATATATATATATATATATATACATATATATATGTATATATATATATATATATATATATATATATATATATATATATATATATATATATATATATATATATATACATATATATGTATATATATATATATATATATATATATATATATATATATATATATATATATATATATATATATATATATATATATATATATATATATATATATATATATATATATATATATATATATATAAATATATATATATATATATATATATATATATATATATATATATATATATATATATATATATAATATATATATATATATATATATATATATATATATATATATATATATATACACAAATCCATAATATTATGAAAAACAATATTTTAACTACAATTCAGATGAAAACCAATAGAAAACTAAAACAAAACCTACAAAATTTTACATATAGATACTACTAACTTAAGAGTGATTTCTTTTACTCCAGTCTCCCTCACGCTTACAGAAAAACTATAGACACCGTGTGCGATCTTAGCGTCAGTGCCACAGGATCCCCTAGTTGCCAGGCGCTGAACAATTTGAGTGACCACGTGTGGCCATCACGACGCATTTGGGACGTCCTACGACAATGCCGTTTGAACCAGGAGGTTCTAATTAACGTCCCCCAGGACCTAAAACAAACAGCAAGGCGATAGCTCTCACCGTTCGCAAGATATCGCAATAATTTCCATGCTGTACCTAAAAGAAATCATCAACATTTTGTGCAGACTCCCATATTCGATCCCACACGGTTTGAACGAGTAAATGTACCTCAACGGCTTCCAGGTTCCCGCATAAACTACACGCCGATATCTCCTCCCGTTCGAAAGATATCGCAAGAAAACAGCGTACCTACCTACAGCTACGTTGTACGGAACCTACCAAAAGCTCCTCTCCTGGAGTACCTAGACATCCGATCTCGATGGGGTTTGAACTGTGACGTCACTGTCGATGGGTCCTAACTTACTGCACAAACCCCATGAAGATATCTCATCATGTTCACCAGGTAACTGCTGCATTACAGATCAGTTAAAATGTCACTGTTATTCATCGCTTTCGTATCCCAAGCCCAAGTATACAAAGCACTTCACCACGTCGAACTTATAAAAATTCGTAGATTGCTACAAGCAAACCAAGCCGTTTTCACGGCCTAACCAAGCTTCGAACGCCTATAATTGGTCTATAATCGGATTTGAATAGCTCCGTGATTTAGAAATATTAATACTGAAGTTCTACCACCTTCCAGTCAGTCAACATGTACATGTTCTTGTTGTGATGGAAAATAAATCGCAGGTAAATAGCGATACAAATGTCAACAACCGAAATGTTAACAAGCGAGCAAAGATAAATATAATATGTACTCGTGTTAAGTAGCTACTTAAAGCATATATATATTTTTACTCTTTCTGTTTCTTTAATAATACAATATTATTACTAACAGTTATTACTATATAGGTACGTGTAGAAACTCGCCCAGAAAACAACACGGCAAATAGTGGATTCTTATATTAGTGGACATTTTATTAGACAGATTATTGCAGTAAAAGACACGATGCAACAATATTAAACATTGCCGCCCAAATGTTTCCAGATAGAATATGGGAATGTGGCATGCCAGTGAAGACAAACTTCGACACTAGCGGCGCCACATGTACACGCGCACGGTGTCGATAGGTATACTATTCCAAACTGTTCGGGAGATCTACCACTACTCAGTACATTTGCATCAGATACCTTATATTTTTTTGTTATGTATTAAAATTAATAAAATCTATTAGACTGAATTTTTATTTTCATGAATATTATTTTTTTTTTGTTTATTTATTTATTTCCTTCGCGAGAACTTTAACTTTAGACATGTCACATAATATCCACACAAAATTGCGGTTTACTATGAAATTAGCACTTCCTCGATATCACTCATCCATGTTTCAACAATCTTTTGTATATATTGCAATAATATCATATAATCCTCTTGATGGGCAACTTCAAAATCTTCCTGTAAATAAATTTCGAAACAAAGTAAAATAAAAATTATATTTTCTTCCACTACAGAAAAATTCTTTATAACATCTATTTTGTATTAGATTTCGTATTGTATTTCTATTATATATCCATATAGGTATGCATATGGAAAATTTTGTAGTGTCTGTTTTAGTTTTCTATTTGTTTTTATCTGAATTGTAGTTAAAATAATAACATTGTTTTTTATATTATTATTGATTTGTGTATATATTTTTATTTTTGTCAATTTATGTATTAATGATTCACATTTACAGTAGGACATATGCCTAGCGTTACATACTTATATTATTATTATGCTTTCCCTGATTAATGAAATTATTATTTCAAATAATTAATTTCAAATTATTTTGTCTTTCCTTTTTTTTTACTGAATACTAATAAGTTTCTCAATATGGATTTCCATAGAATATCCATTGTACACATCAATATGTCATCTATAGGACATCATTAGACTTATCGCGTTCAATACAAATAATGTAGTCTGTAAAAATAGAATTCAATTTACTTTTTACCTTATTTTTCCTGAAATGAAGTCTGTAGCCCCATTTTTCCCTCATAACTACTATTACATATCTATTTATAACATATGTATTGAACCATGACATACGATATATAAATATATGTTTGGAATTTACTCCAGTTTTGTATGGTTAATTAAAAAAACACATGGGACGGATTACACGAGGGAGAGATTTTACCTTCTTGATGAGAATTGTAAATTTACATACAATTTGCTTGTAAAATTCTTGAAATAGTAAAAATACAAGGTATTTCAGCCTTTAAAGGTAGACCAAACATTTTTAATATTGCTGCATATAAAAAGCAATTGGCAATATAATTATTACAATTAGGTATGTATATTTTTTTAATAATATATAATATATAGGTAAGTATAATATTAACAGTAAAGATACTAAAATGTTTAAACATTGTAATAAATTGAAATTTACAGTCTTCACAAGTGACTACAAGTACTAAAAATGTAATATGATAATGTTTACCAAATTAATGGAAATAATACAGTGGATGTAAGTACTTCCAAAAATTATCACTCTTTGATTGAACGGCAGTAGGGGCTGATGAAGAATTATTATCAGATGAGTTGGTATTAATGTTTCTTTTAATATTATTACCTGAGTATATACGATATTTCGCTGATTTTGTGTTTTGATGGGACGTTTCTAATGAACAATAATCCAATTTTTCCTTTAACATTTGTTCTTCTTTTATCCTCTCTTCCTCAGTTATTATTGTACAAGCGCGACTTATCCCTTCATTTTTACAATATTCTCTGTAACTTTTACTAGCTTCTCGCAAACGTTCTAGAAAATCAGGCATCGCTCTCATAGATACCCAAGTTGTTACAGAAGATGGTATATTGACACCAGGATTATCAAAATATGTCAGACTAAATTCAATTCCAGGTTCGCGCATATCTGAGTACGGTTTTATTACCATGCAAGACCAATAATCTTCAATGCGGTATTTTTCTGGATATTTTGGTATATTTGGATGTTGTGTACTTTTACTGACTATATATATGGTTTTATTTTCTATATCCACTAGGTAACGTCGATTGAATACATAGTCTCTGTTGACGAAAAGTCTCTAAAATAAAAAAAATATATAAGTACAGAATTTGCACAATTCAGATAAGTACACTTGTCGGTTAGTTGTGTGTTAAAAATAGTACCTACTCTAATATTAATAATGCTCAATATTCCAATGTAATATGAATAGTAAGTACTCTGATAAATATAATTTTAAGTTCACACATATAAGTATATATTTAAACCCAGTAATTTGTTGCCAGATATAATAAGTTTGGAAAACAGACAACTCAAATTAAAAATTTTTTTTTGCCCAATCTATCAAGTGCCCCCATCAAAAGCATGGGAAAATCGTTTTTACTACATATCTCCGGCTTTTGACTTAAAAAAAAAGTAGATATAAAAAATGAAGAGTATGACAAAACACACACGAAAATCCCGACGCAAATTGGCGACTTTAGTTTTTCGCAGTCAAATACATACATAAATGCATAGGTATTCTCTTCGACTAATACTTGTAAATACTTAACATGGAAATAATGAAATATACCTATTATATACCTACCTACTTACCTGCTGACATTTGATCTTTCAAGAAAGTCAAACAGCATAACAGAATAAAGACTTTATTTTTGGATTTACAGTAGATCCGGATATAACGACCTTCAAGGGACCGGCGACACTTAGTTGATTAAGTCGTAATAACCGGACGACGCGACGCACAAAACGAACAATTACATTTGATTCACCAGCTTCAAAACAGTGTATTACAGTTTGCATTTTCGTCGCGAAAAACGGTTAGTCTATAAACGAAGCCGCTATATCCGAATTCTACTGTATGTTGTATATACACATTATTATAAATTGTATATCAATTTGTTTGTTTACAAGTTAAAAGTAGGTATGATTTAGTACATTAGTAGATGATTAGTACATTTTGTAATTATGGTATACCAATATACCTACTTATTTATTAACAGCATCAACCTTTGTGTTATACCTACATTTAGGTTCTCCAGGAAAGGGACTTCAGGACAAGTGAGCTCTAAAATCCGGACTTTGCCGAAAAATACGCCATACATTTATTTAGGTACTTTAAAGGGTAAATTAAATCAAAGACAGTTACGAATTCGTTTATTTTTTTACGAAATACATATTAAAGTAAAAAAATGCATAAATCTATGGTAAATGGTATACCTACTTAACAATGTCATAAAACATAAATCTCTCTTCTGTGGTAAAAAAAACAATATCTATTCTTCGGCATCACAAAAACACAGCAGTTGGCATCATTTGTTGTGTAAAAATAACTAGTTCACGTGGTATTTATTTGATTTCTGAACTTCATTCAGGACGGATACATTTTCAGGTGACATAATGTAGTCATAAAATTTAGAACAGGTCATGTCAAAATTAAATATGATCATTATTATACCTTTTATAGACTCAAGATGTCAGCCTATTGCGATCTTTTGTCCATTGGGCCGCAATTAAAGAAAATATACGCTCAACATTTGCATTATGTGCAGTGATAGGAAAGAAGAATTCACATGGTTTTAGTAGTTCTGAAAAACTTGTATGACCACTTTTTGTGAGCTTGCAAGTGTCATGGTTTTCTAGAGTAAACATTTCAGTAATATATTTTTTTTAATAAAGAATACTGGTCAAAAAGCTTTACTTCGTCTATATTAACACCCTTTTTTAAAAGGTATTGAATAGATAGTAGGATGTCGTTTTCCCAGTCATTATTCTCTATGCATTTTAAGTCCATCCACTTAAAGTATTTAAATTCATCAAGAGGTTTTATCCAACGATTTAAATAGTCAACAGCTTTTTCATACAAGAAAATAATATTTTTTTAAAATATTAAACATTCGCTTTCGAATCCTTCTCCGGACGCTTTTCTTAACAACTCGCGTACTCTCAGATGTATGAATTTACTTTTAACCTGTTGTTTAAATTTTCAATGACATTTTCAAGGATTAGCATTGTTTCAACAATTGAATTGTCCAGGCGTTTGATTCGTTCAATATTTTAATGAAAAACTGTCATTATTGAATGTACAAAATATAGGTACGCTTCCGAAAAAGGATTTTCAAAAAATTATTTCAATATAAAGGGGGAATTACTGTCAGATAAAAAATATGACTTTAAGGCCTCAAACATTCTTAGAACTCTTCTAGCGCTGGGAAAAGTGACAACCGTCTTGTTTTTGAATTATACAACAATTATTGTTAATTGGTGTCAACAAATTCGCAAAATTCCTTAAAAGTGGCAACCGTTACAGTGTCTATATTAAAATAATTAAAAAGTTTCAAAACGATGGATTCTAAGTCTATTAGTAGTGTGTCGCAACAGCTGTGAACGGCGTTATTTATAATATGAGCAGGGTATCCAATTCCTATCAAGTTTTCGTTGACTTGGGATTTTAATCTGCTAAAAATATTATTTGGGCCAGCTCTATTAATTCCACCAAAATTGGTATTACAATTATCCCCAGAAAATGAAATACATTTTTGTGTTAGGTCAAGTTACAGAAAATGACAGATCAGAAACAGTTTCTGATATTTCATTGTTTGAGTTACATACGTATATCAACTAGCTTGATTTGTATCCCCCCTTCTTAAAATCAAAATATTGTATTAATACAGGAAACATCTTAATAGAATTATGGTTACTTGCGTCAGTGGAAGTTCCAACAAATGATAAACCACATCTGATTTTTGATGTTTTTTAGTGAATATGGGCCAAGAACTCCATTTACTATGGCTTCTTCAACTTTAGTATGACCACATGTCAGAGATTTTACAATTTGTGTATCCTGGTACATTTTCTTATGAATCTGAAAAATCATTTTATCCTAATAAAATACCTCGTAAAATTAGTTGATAATGTAAAAATAATACCTTTGTTGTACAGTCCATAGAGTGGTATGATTGGTGATGTTTCACCATGTGGTAAGCAAGAGTTGCTTCTGCAGCCTTAACAATTTCATCATTGCTTGTTGTTCTCACAAAAGTATCTAGTTTAGATCTGCCTATAAATAAAACATACATTGTAATTATTGTAATAACATTGCTACCACAAATCATTTACTAACCTGCTTGGCTTTTCAAATGTCTAATATGTTTTTCAGTCTTCTGATGATCTTCAATGTCTTTTCTGCCTTTGTGAGCAATACTAAGATTTGTATTGCATACATTACAAATGACATAAGAATTGGATTTACCTTTTTTAAAAGAAGGGTAAGCTTTGAGCATTTCCTCCGTTACTACACACTTCCGTTTTGGCATTATAGATCCTAGGCCTACACACTTGTACACACTAGACAAACTTGTCAACTTTGGGATTTCACGGATACTGAAAATGAAGACAGAAGAATTCACGCGTGCGGCGAAAACGAGAAATTTGACCTTGGCGAACGTATAGATACATTCGTTCAAAGATGCGTCGGCATTTTAGAGATGGGGTGTCGTGTCGTAGCGGTTAAAACGTTCAACTAAATTAAGTTGTTTTTGTGGTATCCAATTTTCCCAGACATTTTTTCAAATTCCGGCTGGACTTCCCCGGATACCTTAAAAACCCAAACATGTCCGGAAAAATCCGGATATATGGAAACCCTACTACATTAGACTCAATAGGCATTTTTCTATTTCAAGTGATAAAATACCCTATAAGAAAATATAGGTAAGTAAATATGCGACATATAACTACGAGTCCAAAATAATAGAGACTGACACAGGCAGCGTTTCAATGACCAAGACAAAGACAACGGCTTGGCATTAACTCCTGAAAATAAAGACAGTCTCTATTATTTTAGACTCATAGTATGGGGTTTTAATAATTCGGAATGGTAATTTAAATCCGAGAACGAAATTTAGAATCCCAGGAGCTCGGGTTTTAATCCTGATTACAAAATTCGGAAATTGAAAGAGGAATTGCACTTTGTTAAACTTTTGCTGTTTGTATTTTCTTGTTTTGATAGTAACTTAGGTAGGTATAGGTACCTACTGATTTATTTGAAATTTAAAATACAAATCTACTACTATTATATGCATTGCCTATCGTCCTTTGGGATAAGTATAGAAATAATTTGACAATGCAGAAATATTCATTTTGCGTAAATGCATATTTCAGGATCCATACTTTGAAACCCAGGATTTAAAACCCTACATATAACATAATAACAGTAAGTACCATAAGGACTACACCTAAGTACATAGTATATATGCAAACTTATTTATATAACATATATAAGTAATAAATAATTAAAAACAATATTTTTACTTACAGGCCATAACATTTCCCAATAAATTATGTCACTGTTCGATTCTGGTTTTGGATCCTTTTCTGTGACTTCCAGCATAACAGCAGTAACATCCCATTTTCTACGATAGTCTGTGTCAATCTGTACATTTAAAAAATCTTCAGCAGAAACATCATTATATGAACCATATACTTTATATTCATACTGCCCTGAAGGATGCAACCTTCTCCACACAATTAAATCATTTTTCTCGATAAATGGTGTCCAATCTTCATAAGTTTTATTAGCTTTTCCGGTAGTACCACACTTACAAACTGTAGATGTAGAAGGTGTTGTGTTTGTAGTGTCACATGCTAAACAAATTGTGTTTTCTTTCAGTATGTAAATATAATCGAGTTCAGCAATATGTTTTTTCATATATTCATCGGGAATACGGTGTTCATCCCAATTGTATGCAGATATTCCTATAGCACCCAAAGCAAATTCCTTACTTTTCTTAACAAAATTTTGTTTCACCCTTTTAATAAATTCTTTGAAAGCACGTTCTTCCCACCATTTCGAATATAGACAAAACATCTGTTGGCATCTTCTTAATCTTTGTGCTAGGACACATTCACAGTGGTGAGCCCAAATTTTAAGGACATTATTAGGTTCATTTTTGGAGGTAGGGTATCGTATAATCATTCTATAAAACTTGCCATTCTTCATAAAGTTTTGTAATTTTTTATTGATTTTGATATCCTTTAAATTAGCAAACTGTTGGCGAATCGTGAGAGCGTATTCGAAAAAATAGTTATTATGGGATTTTTCTGAAAACAGTCTTTTGAAGTTGAGGTTATGATGGGATGACACAATCGACTGTGAAAATCTTCCTGGATACATTTATGCAGAAAGGTAGGTACCTTACTCACTTAGGTTTTTATTTTTGGATTATTGTTTCTACCATACCAGTTATATTAATAGGTTTTTAAATAACTTATGAAGATGAAATTGACATGATAAAAAGAACTGAAATTTTGACAGTAACATGTAACATGACAGTATTATTGACAGTGGCACATGTGGATGTAAAATGAGTAAAATAAACAGAAGTGTGCTCTAGATCTAGTGTGTGGAGGCCGTAAAAATCGTATTTTATGTAAGCTAATAATTACCTACTACTGAGGTGAGTAGGTGAGTGATAAAAAATAGCCTTTTGGAAACACTCCTGGGTCGAATCATAAACATAACTGCAAGTTTTATTATTATTAGCATTGTTATTAGATACCTATAGGTTTCTTTAATCTATGCCTATAGGTATATATCATAGATTAATATATTATATAGTATATATCTTCTCTTCTGTCTTCTGTGCATAGATATATTAATATTATTCTGATATTATTATATATCTTCTGTGCTTCTGTGTCTGTAATGTTATTATATTTTTATATAGACATATGTACTTACAGAGACAAGTACTTACGTAGGTACCTATGTATCTATACTATATTATCTATGTATCATATCATAGCTTACTATATTATCTATGTACCTCGGACCAAGACCAAGCACAGTTATAAATATGTGTGTTGTGTGTGTATCTCTTTGGGACAGGATCTCAAACCAGGGGGAGAGGGGGCGCGTGCCCCCCCATGTCCAGAGCAAAAAACCAAGACAAAAAGCCACAGAAAGTTACTGGAAAACTATCAAGAATACTTCATAGAGAAAGTTCATTCACGGTTTTCGGAGGATAAACGAAAATTGTGCTTTAGTTAAATATATATATATATATATATATATATATATATATATATATATATATATATATATATATATATATATATATATATATATATATATATATATATATATATATATATATATATATATATATATATATATATATATATATATATATATATATATATATATATATATATATATATATATATATATATATATATATATATATATATATATATATATATATATATATATATATATATATATATATATATATATATATATATATATATATATATATATATATATATATATATATATATATATATATATATATATATATATATATATATATATATATATATATATATATATATATATATATATATATATATATATATATATATATATATATATATATATATATATATATATATATATATATATATATATATATATATATATATATATATATATATATATATATATATATATATATATATATATATATATATATATATATATATATATATATATATATATATATATATATATATATATATATATATATATATATATATATATATATATATATATATATATATATATATATATATATATATATATATATATATATATATATATATATATATATATATATATATATATATATATATATATATATATATATATATATATATATATATATATATATATATATATATATATATATATATATATATATATATATATATATATATATACCTATATATATTTATAACTAGTCATACTTAAGTCTTACATTTTTTAAAATGTAGGTAGGTACCTAGGTTTGCATGATTTCGATCATTTCATTTCTTCCCTCAAAATATTCATATAATAGGTAGGTGTATGTTAGATATAACTTTTTATAATTTTGACGTGTAAAGTGACGCTTTTCAAAACGCTTTGATGGAATGTCTTTACTTTTCACAACCAGTTACGAAAAGTAAAATATTACGCAACTGGTTTTGTAAAGTTCATTTCATAGCACTTAGGTTATTTAGACCTGGCAAGCTATGAATGTAACGAGCTGTCACAGTGTCACACCGTTACAATCTACTGGATTGTTTTTAAACGTATAAAATTCAGTTTTCTTCTCCTAAAATATAAAATTGGTGAAAATAAGAAAAAATCTTGTATGAAACACGTTGGGAAACACTATTTTGTCTAACTCGCATCCTTTTATGGAATTCGCTAGCGCTCGGTCCGCAGAAATCTGCTCGTTACACAAAATAGTACTTTTCCAAACTGGTTACATAAATAGCTATTAATATATACGATACGTATTCTTATATCTTAAAGCTGATTGTACATAAGTACCTATATGCAGTAAAAGACGTAAAATGTAAAATACGTAAACGCAATTACTGTTATTATAGATACGGGATTTGTTGAAAAAGAAGTGTTATTCTTTTATGTAAAACATTATTGACGCGTGCGCTATAAAATATGCTTGCAGACCGGTATGCTTCTGAGTTTATCAAGCGGCAGGAAAAAATACACGGTCTAAAACTAGCTTGAATCAAAGCTTATTTCTTTTTCATTCTCCCCCAATGAAAACCGGAAAATACCGGAAAACCGGCGTCCATCATCGTGATGACCAATCCGTCGTGCCATACTCTGTCGACGGCTTTAGCGATGTCCAGGAAGATTGACCCCTCTTCGGATGAATCCCTCGGTGACGTACTCCGCTAGCCTCAGTACTTGGAGCTCCGTCGAATGTCCTCTTCTGAACGCGAATTGCTCATTTGGGATGGCTTCTAGCTCTTCTGATTTATCCTTGATCCTGTCCAAGATGACCTTTTCGACAATTTTGCTCATCGCTGGCAGTAGGGTAATCGGCCTATAGTTTTGTGGGAAGAAGTGGTCCTTTCCGGGCTTGGTTGGGGATGAAAATTACGTCTGCTTTTTTCCATCTGGAGGGGAAATACCGGAGCCTCAGAAAAGCGTTTGTGATAGCCACAAGTGTGGCCACTCCTTTACGAGGGAGCTTCCTGAGAGTCCGGTTTCCTATCCCGTCTCGACCAGGTGCCTTCCGTACGTTGACGTGGGCCAGGATACCAATGATCTCTTGATCTACCAATGATCAATGGAGATGATGGCCGAATCTGGTTCTCGTCTGGCTGTTGTCTTAGCTTACTAAGACCGAGCTAAAGAAAATAGGTCGACCTAGAACCCGTGTACATGACCGAACTTATTAGTTCGAACCCACTTAGTTCGGTGTATGTATACGTGGTAAATGTCAGACTCAGGCTGCCCAACCAAAGTTGGTCGGTCTTGCGCATGTGACGTTATTTGCGAGAGATTTTTGGCCCGAGTCTCACACAGTTGCTTGTAAATATTATTAATTTTCATCTTCTCAAATTGAAATTGTCTATATTTTTACCTATATTTTTAAATTTGTAGGTATTCTGTATACTCATATTTTTCTCAAAAATATGAGTGGCCATCGTTTTTTGCATCGTAACTCGTGTAGTTCAATAAATGTTCTATGAGTTTTACCCGAAAAATGCATCGGTTTTCCGTTATTTAACGTTTAATAAAAATCTAAATAAATCTCTCGCATGTGAAGTCACAGTCGCCTGTGCGCTGACATACCGTTGTTTGCTCCAACACCTCCGAGAAACGTTCATACGCAACATAAAAGCGATCCAACCGAGAGCGGACGGTATATAGGGCGACAGTTTTTTTATTCTTGGGGCGATTCTACTAGCGCTCCAACTAAACTTGGAATCTTTTGTGAATTGTGAACGGTTGTGGGACAATAGCGGATCCACTTCCACTTTGGCTTCCACATTGCCCCATGCACAGGCCAGTGGATACTTTTCTAACTTGTTTGCGCTTGTGCGTAGTGACCGATTTTTTCAGTTCAGATTTCTGGCAGCCCTATCGTAGCCTCATGCGCAGGCCAGTGGATACTTTTCCAACGTGCTTACGCTTGCGCGTAGTGACTGATCAGATTCCTGGCAGACCGATCGTAGCTCCCCGGGTAAAGCGTTTGCTCCGTATACGGATGTTATGGAACGTTACGAGTTCGGATTCCGCATATTTTGCATTTAGTAATATTTTTTGACTTAATCAGTTATTCTTAAATATACGTGTACATGGAATAAGGTCTGCCAACGTGGACCAGTTTTGTCACAATTACTTTTGTCACGGGGTCGACGGGTGATTAGATAATAAAAATACATGTACATGGCATAAGGCCTGCCCAATGGGACCAGTTGGTTTGTCATGAATATCTGTAGATTGCTACGTTACAGAAATATTGTCACAAGGTCTGATTGATATTATTTTCATATACATACATTAAATAATTCAAGCATCGTGCGAAAAACTATTTGAGATTGATAGTTTGACGCATGCGCGCAATGTAAAAGCCAAAGTGGAAATAGTGTCGCTAGCCGCTTGTTTCTAGGACGGATGGTCGAATGTAATCTCAGTACAACATTCAAGATATGAACATACTTCCGTAGGGGTAAAGAGCGATGGTACCGCTGAGCCCCCTCCTATCCAGGTCAAATCTTTAGTCAAGAATGTTGGCGCGCGCACCTTTTCAACTTTATTTGCTCAACGTGTGCTCAACCCGTTCAGGTATTCTACCTTGGAGTAAATGGTGCAACTTTGCACTTGTTCGGATATTGCCATATGAAGTAAAAAGAGTTTACTATAAATTTTCACCTAAACAAGGCCAAGCTCTAGTTACATTTGAAGTTAGGTTAGGTATATGTTCTGTTTTTTTGGTCTATTTAGTGTTTTTAGTCTATTTAATAATCAAACGTGCTTTAACAATCAATAATAAATAAAAATATATCAATTGGTGCTTATTTATTCAAAAAATTAATGAGGTATTAAAGAAAACATATATATATATATGAAAACATAGGTATATGAAGAGAGAGACGCTCAACGCTGTAATTGCGGATAATCATATTTTGTTGTGCAACATTATTCAACCTTGGATTATTCAACCTTAAAACAACCGATTTTAAAATTTTCGTTGTTCCCATTAAGGGCACCGTAGTTTCACAAAAATGTTAAATTTTTTCTGGAACATTCTCTTCATCAGAATATTCATCTTTAAAGTAGATTTATCTTATACAAGTGATTACCGGAATAACGGTATTAAACATATTAATAATTTTCCAGTAAAATGGACTACACGCCTTAGGCAATTACTTGTCAAGCGTTTGGCTTTTAACAATTTGACTCGTTTTTCTCGGTTATCACATGATAAAAAATCACTCCAACTCTGATTTGTAAAGCTGAACGCGCCTTATGTAGGCACCGTCCAACGATTATAGACAGGGAACGATAGTTCAGAGACGCTTTTTTGTCGGCTGTGGGCGTGGCTAAGAGTAGCCAGTTGATGACGTAGTCATCTGACCAGAATTTAAATCTTTATATGGAGAAGGTGCCAGGGGGTTCAATATTTATAGTTTTTACCTATAATTTCACAAGCAAACTTGGTTTTGGGTACTGCGTATCGAGTGTGTAGGAATATTATATTTTATTATAAAAATTGTTGCAGTCCATATAAAATAAATGTCTATATACAAAACTATAAAAATTCCCGCGTTTGAGATTACTCGGAAGAAAAATCTTTTTACTTAGAAATAATGGTGTTTTCAATAATTTGTATTTTTAATAAGTAAAAGACGATAAATTTTATCGTTATATAATTTGCCACTATGTGAGTAATATGTTTAAAATAAAATAATTTTGTTTTTATATCGTTGTTAATATGATATATCTGATAATTTTTGAAAAATTTCTATTTCTATTATCTTGTTGCTCCTGTCTTGCTAATCCGACACCCATATTTAGTGCCTTTCCTGGCAAATGTTATGTCGGCACTGCAGTTTTCTTTAAATTTTTCTTTAAAGGCAATCCTGCAAATTATATTCATGTTACTGACTATTACATAATATTTGTAAATTAATGTAGGTACTGTAAAACAGGGCGAAATCTCAAAAAGTTTTCCTTTCGCTCCGTTTCACGGTACCTAAATTTTTTTACTACACGGCTTCTAATATGTATGTGTAGTTCAACGACCGACAACCCTGACCTACACAATGTTTTTCATTGGCGTAGAAATTCTTTTTTCCTAGGGGGGTGAAAGTAGAAAGTTTTTGTATGCATATTTTCAACACCACAGCTGATAATGAATGCAAGTTTCCACACCACTCATGAAGTATTGCTTTCAGCGGGTTACCATTTTTTAGTGGGTGGCTCGATAGTAGCCATATTTCCCACAAGAAACAAAAATAATATGCACAAAACAGCTAAGTAGCCGTGAAAAATAAACTTTAAAACGGAAAAATAAAATAAATATACTTGCAATACTTGCAATTGAAATACAGTCATATTTATTGTATAAGTAGGTTCCTACCTAACCTACCAAATCGTCAACACTCAACGCCGATTTACTTTGACTCAATGCTTTGACAAAGATCAGAGCTTGTTTAATAATAAGTACCTACATAACTAAACCGAGACTAAATACAACACATTTTTAAAAATAATTACAAATGCAATGCATACCTACCTACCAGCTTCTCATCGCAAAGCGATTTCCAATACACACACTTTTTACAGCCAATCAAAATTAGAAACTGACCTTGAGGTATTTTACAGTCATTGAAAATTTTTCTTTCTTTTGTGGCTAGGTAGGTACACGGTTATAATTTTATAAACAGTCTATAGAACTTTTAATTTTGCCCACTGATGTAAATTATTAATTTGTGATCCAGGATGGTAGGTGTAGGTACCTATATAAGAATAAAGTCAATGGACAATAATAGGTACCTACTTATGTAATAAACCAGAGAGCATTTTCAGTTTTGTAAATCCCAATAAAAAACCTAACTTATATCGTTGCATTTAGCATTTATAACCTAGCGGCCTCAAGCACTGGAATATTTTTTGGATAAAATTATTTGAGAAATGTCTTAAGTGGAGGATGTAATAGGTACCTACCTCAGTACACGTCAGTACCTACTTCGAGCAGCCCATAAATCAACTTTTTTTTTTGTTAAAGTCGGCTCTGCTCTAACACCCATTATCCATTTTTGCCGACAAATAATATTTTCCTTAAATTTTTTTAACATGCCTATCCTATCTCGTAAATAAAGCGAGGTCTGGTGGAAGTCTACGTTTTTCAGGTTTCATACGAAACGAACAAAAATTTTTGCTAACCGCCATTTTTTTATTTTGACTCTCGTAGCGGTGTATACCTACATAGGTAGGTATATAAATAATATATAGGTAGGTAAACGTCTTGCTTCGTCGTTTTGACTATTTGTATAAGCTCCAGGATAAAAACAATTTAAAAAACGGGATATAAAATGTATCTACCAACACTAGGAGGTACTTAGGTACCTCTGAAAAGACATAAATACCTAAGTATCTGTACTGAAAATAAATAATTAGTTTATTTTTAGTTACAGGACTTTTTTTGTTTCGTCAGAGGTACCACCGACCTACACCGCTCAGATAATAAAAATAACCGTATTATATTGTACCACAATAACATTTAAACAGCACTATATATATACGCGAATATCCCGTATCTAGCTGACGTTCCTAGAAATTGGACGCCTTCACAAGCAGCTTTGTATTCTTATCTGTATATTATGCATTCTTGTGTGCCAGTAATTATAATTATTTTATTCAGTTAGACTTGAGCAATTGTACGAGCAGCACGCTCTCCCATAAAGTTTAATTCACTTGTGTAATTTGTAACTTGTTTTTAAAATGCCCTTTCGTCGGATTAGTACGTTAACTAGCGCAATACCCGCAAACCCGCCACGCCACTGTAAGAGATCCGAACGTTTGAGAGTCCATGGAGACTGTCAAACAAACACAGACGGCGCGTCTTTCCAATAAGTTAAAAAGAGATACACTGCTCGATCATCCAATATTCCGTCTACGGTAGAGCCCGTAGAGCGACGTTGCCGCTTTTATCTATAAAAATAAATGTTTAGGGAATTTCCACAATTTAAAGTAGACGAAAATAAATGTAAAAATGGCTAACATCTTGGGCTATAATATATTATTGTATGCACAATAATTCTTTTATTACATTCATAAAAAATATATATAATTTTTATATAGTATTGTGGAATGTGATAGTTTAATTGAATATTGAGAAATTTGAGAATTACATGTGGCAACTGCGCGGTATCTTATATGCGGTCAGTTAACTACACATACATATGAGATAAGCTGTAAGGTATAATCGAGGGTATAATATTAGGTACCTACCTAAAAGCTCATTTTGTAAGTCCCTTTCATAATCATTTTTAGTAAAATGATGTGAACAAATGGCCCCTATAGTTGGATTAAATTAGTCCTCACGTTTACAACATACTATCCATTGCCCCAGAATAGTTTTTGAAACAAAATCTTTTCCTTTCGGAAATGAATGGTAGGTAATGGTCTTCATTAGTGACTAGTGACTTTTGTCACCACTCTGCTATTATTACAGCCATGTACCGAACATCTTCTTCCAGGCATGTTGTATGTAGCTACAGCCACTATAATATAGAATTATAGATATATTAAAGAATAGTAATATTTATATTCGTAATTATTTACGAGAAAACTTGCAATCACTTGCAATGTATCTATTCTGATCTCCTTACGAAATATCAATAAAAATTGTCTATAGTCCAATAAAAAAGGTACATACAGTCACACATAAATCACAAAATTAACATACACAACATACAAAATCACAACGATTAATTAAAAGCCGGGAAACTTAATTAAAACACGAACTATTTGCACAGTTTAACAGCTAATGAACGGTTTTTGGTCAGTTGGTGACGTCACACAGACACGCCTTGATTCGTTTACCAGGCTAACACAGGGTCTTATGGAAGTACACTATCCTTCTCTTTACGGTTCTTGGGCACCGTCACAGAACCACAGAATAATAAGAATAAGCAATATTCGAACTGGACGCATATGCGCACGAAAGAATCCAAACGTTTCTAAAACCGTCCCCGACCGTTACAGTTGGGGACTCTGTGTACCTATAGAACTATACTTATCGACTTCGAAGTACCTTGTGGTCATCTGTGCGACATATTCTATTACCCCCACCCAACTTCACAGACACCGAAACTATGGCCACAGCTTAGTATGGCTTCGTAACGGCAGCTATTCCTGTATCGTCTTTCCTAAAGTAATCTTGTATGAGAGAGATGTGCACTGCATAGTGCATAATTTGCTTAACTATAAAAATATTAAAATGTGTAAAACCATCGACATATTATATTACACAAGAACTCGGTGTATATATATATATATATATATATATATATATATATATATATATATATATATATATATATATATATATATATATATATATAGATATATATATATATATATATATATATATATATATATATATATATATATATATATATATATATATATATATATATATATATATATATATATATATATATGTATATATATATATATATATATATATATATATATATATATATATATATATATATATATATATATATATATATATATATATATATATATATATATATATATATATATATATATATATATATGTATATATATATATATATATATATATATATATATATATATATATATATATATATATATATATATATATATATATATATATATATATATTAGCTTTGAAATTCTTTGCTATTCATATTTATTTTGTGAAAAGTAATCTTGGGTTTGTAGCATTTCATTACATAGAAATAAGCAACTAGACGAATAAGAAAGAAAATATTATTATACAGTTATCATACAGTTATCTTCTGGATAACTGTATGCCTAATGCTTTTATATATAATATGTTCAAATAGAACAAATATAAATAGTAGACTAGGTTTGTGTATTCTAAGAATGAGTTCCGTCAAAAACTAATGTCATAAAATGTCACTGCAAATGTTGGTGTATTGGTAATTTAAATTCAAGTATGAATGATCAATGAAATAAATCGTATACTGCTCTGAAGATCCTCAAGAAAGGTGAAAGAACTTGTACAACTTCTAAGTGGTTCGTTTTCATATGCATAGTGATTCATTTCCGTATGTGTGTCCAGATATAGTACTGGTAAGTGTGTTTTCTTTCTTATTCGTCTAGTTGCTTATTTCTATGTAATGAAATGCTACAAACCCAAGATTACTTTTCACAAAAAATATATATATATATATATATATATATATATATATATATATATATATATATATATATATATATATATATATATATATATATATATATATATATATATATATATATATATATATATATATATATATATATATATATATATTTTTTTTTTTTTGTGTGTGAAAAGAAGTCTTGGGTTTGTAGCATTTCATTACATATAGAAATAAGCAAATAGACGAATAAGTAGGACAATACACTTACCAGTGCTATATCTGGACATACATACGGAAACGAACCACTTAGAAGTTGTACAAGTTCTTTCACCTTTATTGAGGATCTTGAGGATCTTCAGAACAGTGTACGATTTATTTCATTGATCATTTATACTTGAATTTAAAATATTAATACTCCAACACTTGCAGTGGCGTTTTATGACGTTAGTTTTTGACGGAACTCAAATTCTTAGAATACACAAACCTAGTCTACTATTTATATTTGTTCTATTTGAACATATTATATATAAAAGCATTAGGCATACAGTTATCCAGAAGATGTTAAACTTTAAAATGCATAAAATCTTGTTGAACCTATTGAAAAACAACTACTTCCTCCAACTATATGCTGGAGAATATTGAATTACATATACAATAGAGTTCTGAAGCATGCAAAGAATTTCAAAGCTAATAAATATATCCAGGGTGAAAATTGGATTTTTTTCGAATTTTCGAAGAAACAATTAATACATAAGACCAACAAATGACAATTTTCAAAAGTGCGGAAATAAAGCGCGCGATTTTACGTGATATCGCGTGTCCTTCCTTAGTGACGTGAGGCCGTCAACGACCTTGAACATGGCATAACGTTGTAGTAGTACTACTAGTACTAGGTATGTTCTAAAGTTTGTTCCCTGCTTTTTGACAGTGGACGTTGAAATCGTCTAAATTTAACATGTCAAACTAGTCCATCATGCTAGAATCAACTTCCAGATTTTCTTCACTTCCCTTAGAAAATCCTGGCTCCATTTTCTTACAATAATGTACAGAAACAAAGCAAAACACGATTCGTAGAGAACGCACAATACATAATGGGCATGGGCTATTTAGGCGTTCTGACAAATAATGCTGCCAAGTTAATTTCAGGCTGTGTGACGTCACTATAATAAATATTTCTTTTTTTAATACTGTGAAAATTATCACAATGAATATAAACATTTTTATGGTAGGTATATGGTAGGTATATACGAGTATATATAAATATTATTTTTAGCTTATCTAAATTATGTTATATGTATAATGTCAAGGGCGGAATCAGTAGCTTCCCAATGGAAGGTCATTTGTCATAAATATTGAATATTGAAAAAAAATAGATAAACTACCTAACATTCCTAACAAAAATTAATATAAAAGAACATGTATTTCCGTGTATGTATTTTGTCCCTGTATGTATTTTGCGATTTATTTTAATAAACATGAAACAGGAGTCGGTAATGCTTACAAGAAATGGAATTTGAACTATTAGAAGAAGCGTAAGTACCTACAAATCAGAATATCTGCGATTTTGTAACTAATTACCCAATAGCAAAGGGGCAAAGAGAAATATCAGGACGATAAACAAACTAATGACTATCACTTTACTATCACTTTATTAAGAATGATACGTAAACTTAAGGTACGTTCCTACGATACTACCTATATATAAAGTAAATAAAAGATAAAAACAAAATTTTACCATAAATCATCATAAATATTATTCTTATAATAAAAACAGTAAATTAGGTGCTCAATAACAGACTAAACAAAATAAAAGTAATAAATACTAAATACTGAATACAACTGAATACAAAAAAAATAAATTCTAAATACTAGTTATTACGTACTAGATGCCCAATAGAAGATATCAGATACTAGGTACTATATCAATAACAGAGGTGTTGTTGACTATATACGAGATACTAGATACTAAATACCAGTAACTGTATAGTATATTATACAGGGTGTACATAACAACTATTCCTAATTTTGATATCAGGAATGATAGAGGAAACTTAAATAAACGTTATTTATTAATAAACTAGTGTCCGGAAATTCTTCAGTATCGCGATAAAATGAAATAAAACGGCTTTCAACCCAGATCTTTCCCGGCGGAATACAATACGTTCCGTTTCCGGGAAAGTGAGAGTTGAATCATAGTAACCTTTGAAAAACAACTATTTTCGTAGTTGTCATTTTACGCTTCACAAATTAGTCTTTATTAGATAAATAGTGTTTGATTGAAAATGCATCATTTTACAAATATTGAACTAGAGATGCATTTTTGCCTGCGGAGCAGCTTACGGCAATCCCAACGAAGCAAAGCGAATTTATGTGGAGCAGCATCGTCAGCGTCACATTCCGTCATCCATCATTTTGAAGATTGGATCAGTGTATCCTAGATACTGGTGAATTCCAAGTAAAGAAAATAGATTCCAGAGCTAATCGTACTGTCCGAAATGTTGACTTTCAGGACCAAGTTTTGCAACAATTTGAAAATAACAAGAAAGTTAGCACTCGTGCTATTGCCCATGAATTGAAGTTTTCCGTTAATATTTGGGCTGGGATCGTTGATAATTTTATGTAGTGGGACCATATTTACTACATGGTTAGATGGTCATGTGTATAGGATTTTTGTGGAACACATTCAACCAGAGTTGCTTGAAAATGTCCAACTTAATATTCGAAGATATATTGTTTTCCAGCATGATGGTACACCAGCACGCTATGGAATATATTACCGAAATTATCTAAATGCACAATATCCAAATGGATGGATCGGAAGAGGGGGGGCGATTTCTTGGCCTGCACGTTCACCAGATATAACTCCAATTTTTGTATTCGGAGTTATATTAAGTCAATGGTTTATGAAACACCTGTTAAGTTAATACAGAAGAGTTAGCGGCTAGAATTATTCTAGCGTTTGATGATATTCGTGCAGCTATTGTATAACTTCCGCAGCTATTTCGAGGAATTCGGCAGTCGATTACACATCGTTACAACTTGTGTATCCAGCAAATGGTCGTATCTTTGAATTTTTTTTATTAAGTTTGATGCAGTATTATTTCTAATAAAATGTTCCTTGACTGCTTTAATTTAGTAAGTAACTACTTTTTTCTGTTGTAATTGAGATTGTTTTTAAAGATTTCTAGTTTATGTTGACACCGAGAAATTTCTGGACACTAGTTTATTAATAAAAAATGTTTATTTAAGTGTCCTCTATCATTTCTGAAAATTAAGAATAGTTATTCTGTGACACCCTGTATATAATACAAAAATCATTATAACTAGGTTGATGGTTGAAATATTGTTATATGCGTGGACCAGTCGATATAAATACATCATATAAATAATAATATGTCAGTATCAACCACCTGCATGTGGGAAAGAATTTATCAAAAACTTATCATTACATACCTACATACCTACCTAATAGTTTCTGTACATTTTTTTTTCATTTTTGAGTTACCAGTTATCATCAGTTGTCCCGTTGATCCCATATTCCCTCTTGAATCGACGCTTGTGTAATACGCAAATGATATTTAATTTAAAAGTGAACTTTAATGATAAGAAAAATAATTACTTAGTAATTTAATATTTTATATTTTCTGATAACCTAAGGATATCTTTAAATTTTAGTGGAGAAAGTGGATTGTTAGAACTTTTGATTTGATATACATAAATACAAAAACTCTCAGGCAGACAGAAGCATGTCCAAAAATCCGAGTATAATTATCATTGGTGCAGGCGCGGCAGGAATTGGAGCTGCCACAAAACTACTAGAAAATGGATTTTTTAAAATTACAGTCTTAGAGGCGGAGAATAGAATAGGCGGAAGAATATGTTCTGTGGACTTTGAAGGTAGCATTGTGGATCTCGGAGGTCAATGGGTTCATGGAGAAAAGGGAAACATTGTTTACGAAAAGGTGAAAGACTTAGATTTGCTTAGCACGTCCTACAATAAATATGATGACAATTCGTACTACTTGTCTAATGGAAATGTTGTTGACAAGCACATTACTGACCGTTTGCATAAAATTGGCATGCAAGTAATCGAGGGCGAAGACGATGCTAAAACGTATTCCGGCACATTTGGGGATTATTTTGTGAAGACGTAAGTATTATTTGAAGGTATCTATAGGCTATAGGCGAGGGATATCATATACCTATAAACACGTGAACATTTATTAAAATGTGCTACGTATTCAATATGTTTAGACATCCAATTTTTTTCATTGATATTTTATTTCACCCACAGATTGATTAAAGGGATGCAACATTTTTTTTATATATTACTAAGGTTTATCATAGCAAAATATTAAAGTTCATACCAAACGCTTAGATATGTGTCCACTATCTTTAGAGGATCCTGACAGAGAATACAGTTTTTAATGATATTTCGTTATGGTGTTTTGTGTTAATAATTGATGCTGTTCTTTCAACATAATATAGCAAATATATCGTAAGATAATCGTCACATTATTGGCTATTTAAAAGCAATAGGTAACTAAAAGCGGTTATTAAATAGTTATACTGAAAAGCACAATCCATGGCGGATTCAGCCTGATGTAATAGCGCCGCTGGCGAATTTTTTTTTCGGAATTCAAAGTCATTGTGAATAAAACGTCAACCACTACGACCTCCTCTTCCTTCCTGGAATTATCATACTATACAGTGTACTTGTAATGTTTGAGAGAACATAAAATAACCCAGCTCACCTTTCCACTAATATATACTTTATCCAGTGACCTTTATAAGATGCGTTAGATTGAAAAAAGAACATTAAATTACAGTATTTTCATATGTAGTTTATTATAGCGATTCTTACTGTCTAACTGTAAATTTGTAGTCAATTTTAAAGTGGGGAAATGTCAAGTAAATGTTAACTAAAGGTAATATTTTAGGCGTTTGGCACCGTAGGGAGTTCCATCTTCCTCACACTCTTCGTCATCATCTAGCAGTGCGTCCATAACTATTTCTTCTTAGACCTCTCTTGCTGCTTGTTCATCCTGGAGATCAGGCTCTGGCGAATTTTCGCATGCATGCCTCGAGCAGTTCTTGCAAAGGGTGGATCACCGTAGTCCTGCTATCTTGCAGATTCAGGCTGCATTGCCACATCATTGCATTTACAATAGATGAGATTCAATATGTTGCCTGGGGCTGCATTACGTGTGGCCTTGATGTGGACGACCCCTCGTCTCCACTCTCCCCGTTACCAACCCCTCGTTACCGACCCCTCGTTACCAATGTCGTATGTCGTTACTCAGCCATGTCTAGACCTGGAGATATGTTCAGAAAACGTGGTGGGTGGCCGCGTCTTTGGTAGCTGGCAGCCTGGCCAATTGGAATTTAGAATTTTCCGCTGACTTAGTAAAAAGTTGTTATCCTGGCCTGCCTTGGAAATCTGGTGAGTGGTGGCTTTCGGATGTCTGAGCACAGCTGCTAGGTCATGTAGGGAAGTGTTCTTCTCATAAAATACTTTCTTCTTCCCTTGTCCGAAGGGGGATAAGGTGGTGTTGCACCCACTTACTGCATACAGAAAGATAATATGTTGTGTGTCGATCTTGCATGAAGCTGCTGAATATAGTAATGCTGGGACATTGCCCCTCCCACTCTTCTCGAAATAGAAGTTTTTGTGTGAAGGTGATGCTATGACTGTCAGTAACATGCGGAGATCTACATCTTCACCTTTGATAAATACACTCATATTCATCATATTCAGCAGCCTTCGATATTGCTGGGTATACGAGCATCACGTCTATATCTTCTCCTCAATCCCCTTCGCTGTCATTTCTGTCGTCCGCTGCGGATGCAACTCGTCCATCTAATTTGTATTTTCAGCATCTACTGCAGTGCCAATGCCACAAGATACGTTCTTATCAAACGACGTGTGCCTCGAACTAGTTGAAAGAAAAGACATTTAGCTGATGACTCATACCTGTTCCATGAGTCCAGGGTCTCTCGGTGACTTCCTTCCACCAGGTCGTGCTTATTGCATTTGTATAAGTGCCGGTTAATTAGCCCTTATACATATCGGGTCGTGCGTACACAAAATTCTATAAAACTTCTTTTTGTTTGTGACAGTTGAGTCACTTGTCGAGTCACTTGTTTTCAGTAAATCCATTTTTCTATCCCAACCCAAATTTATTTTGTACGAGGTGTCAAACAAGAAAGTGGGCTTTGTCAAAGTGACAAGACAGATCAAATATATTTATGTAATTTCATTGGTTAAAGAAACACGCAACGCTGTTCCCCGATTAAGCTCCCTCCCCGATACGCCCGGTGAGATCGAGGTTTAAAAAATTCGGCGTTTTTTTATCGCGGAGCTGAAATGAGGAAGCGCTCCCCTGGAGCTCCTAGGGAGAGTCCCTTCTCTTTCTTTCAAGAATAGGCATCCAGAAGTCCAGAAGATTTTTCATGTTTTTGTATATCATTGATTTTATATGCTAGTAAATTCATGGACTATCGCACAACCTTTACAGAAAATGTTGCATTGACATGTTGTTTCAATAAAAAAAATGTTTCAATTTATTTCCAATAACTTTCCTTTTCTTTACGAATATAACTGATATATAAATGACTATTAGACGAAGTCGAGGACCGTCGCGCATCGTCCCTTTTGGTCATAAAATTGGGAGACTCGATTACAATTGTTTCGCGGATTCGAGTTTTTAGGGAGTAGATGGGTGCTATTGTTTTTATGTTGTCGAAGTCTATGTTAGGTCCTGTTTGGATCTAATCTGCTAACTGCAAGACGGTGTTCGTATATAGACTCTATGGTTAACGCGTCAGTTAGTTTGTCCAATATAAGTCTGGAAACAGTCTGAGCATGGTATTTCGTATACACATGAAAATCATTCGGGAGCGGATGTTTGAGACTTTTGATTAGGTTGGAAATTATCTGTTGGGTTGTAAAAATCGTCTTTATATGTTGTTTGGTTTTAAGGATTCTAGAGATTTTATCTGTGCACCTTTGATGTAGGCTAGGAAAGTTTTCTGTTGATCGGTAGGATCGACAGGGTTTAGGATGGATTTTGTATGGATCGGTTTATGTGCGTTTTGTCGTTTTAGAGGCGGAGGTAGGGCTGGCTCCAGAGATATAGATATCTGTTGATTTGTGCACCAGAAAATTTCGTCCCGAGCGCTTCTCCCTATAATTAATCGGTTTTCGATATTATCGTAAACAGAACTGGGTAAGCCCAGTTCTGTTGGGTAAGCCCAGTTCAAAAAATTAATAATATTTGACGAAATATAAATTGATTTTTACGTATCATATATTATAATAGAACCCATACTATATCTCATAATAATTTCAGATGTTTAAAAAAAATTACTTTTTTAAAAATTATTTAAGTATATTAAAGTATTTTTTAATTATAGGTACAGTGAAAACGTTTTAAAGGAATTTGGGGATAATAAAGAAGTATTGAGGTTATCAAAATTTATGGAGTCATGGTTTCACAAGTTCTTTACTTGCCTAGATTCTGCTAAGACGTGGTTTGATGTTTCGACATCTGGCCCATATGTTTTTCAACGTTGTGAGGGAGACCAACAGTTGAACTGGAGGGATAAAGGTTACCGGACAATTTTACACGTGTTAATGGTAAGTAATTAAACGAAAGTCGGTACTATAATCATTGCAACTGTTTCGACTAAATATCTTGAATTTTATAATGAAATCTAAAAAATATATAATTCATTTAATAGTGATTTGTGTATTAAGAGCGCAAATTAAGTCATTGCCGATTGAGAGAGGAGACATATATTAATCTATGGAGGAGACATACAGACTACGCGATACATAAATAATATTGTCATCAAAACTTAATAATGAAAATTAATAAAAAGACCTTTTGAATATTTGACGACAAAAGAATATAACAAATGATAGTTTTGATTTTCTGATTGACGTCCTTGACAACGAGCGAATGTTTTATTAAGTAAAACAGAACTTAACTGTGGGTAAACACTAACCTTTGCATAAAAGGACGAAAGAATCTAACGTAATATTTTCGGAGGTTTTATTTTTGCTCAAACATTGAAATTTATTTTTTTCCAAAATGAGGGACAAATAATTCTTAATTTTAAGTTTTTGTAAATATAGGCAATATTATACTCTATCCTATATAACTCGAGGATGGAGAAATAAAAAAAATCTGGTCGGCCTTCAGTGGTGACCTTCAATGACCTCTAAAATTTCCATATGGCTTAAAAATTAGGCATGTTTGCATTAAAATAAATTGCCCTTTGCATTAAAAAAAATGTATAAAGCTAGCGTTTCAGTTTTTTTAATCAAAGGAGAGTAATATGCATTAAAAATGATAACAATTCTATTTCATAAAATTAAAGATGCCTACGAGGATCATGGGCAGCGCATTGATTTTTGAAATAATGGTTAGAATTTCTAAAAGCTTGCGAAAAATTAACCAAGTGAGATTATATGTTCTTCCATATGATTCTACCACAAAGATATAGAAAAAATATGACCATTATTTACCTTGAAAATCTCTATTCAAAAAAACACCTAAAATGATATTTTGTATTTTTGATATTCAGGTAACTTGTTTATTTTCACATGCTCCTTGACAAATGGTACATGCAGGAGTACAAGGAAGACCCGCTTGAGGACAGGAACATATCATGCTCTCGCATCCACACTTTTCAAGTCCTATTAGAGCAGACCAAATTTGGGTTTGTTGGCTCCATTTGGGCTCCCAGCGATTTGCTTTTAATGTCCAGCCCCATCCTTCAGGTGACGGAGGTGGTTCATCATGAATTATAGACTGACCCCATATTTAATAATAATGATAATATTGTCTTTATTAAGCATCCAGCATGAATTATAATAAAATTACAAAATATCATATACTTCAGTTCACCCTGCGCTGGATAAGTTAAGAGGCGAAGTTCAGTGCTTCGGAACTTGCAGTTACGAACGACTCTTCCACTTAACCGCAGATTACAGCACGGGGGCGTAATCTCGGCTAACCTTACCCTAAAGCTTGGTAGGATGTGGCCGGCTTGGTAAGCAGCTCTTCGACACTGCTCAATAAGGCTTCCTTTTGTTGGTGCACACATTGAGATTTGTCTATCTACCACTACAAAATTGCACTTTTCTCAATTCGTTGACCTTTAGTAATTCGCTCTTGGGGTCGTATAACTTCACCGTTAATGTTTCTAAAAGTGCAAATAAAGAAAAATATCATCTGGTATTTCTTTTACACTATCTTTTCATGATAAATATTGGAAAGGCGAAGTTGAATCCGGGTACTCTTCCCATGTTTTCCAACATGTAACCTTTGACTTTAGGACAAAAAAGGATATAGTGTCACACCATGTGAACGCGTTGAATCCACGAAGAGCTTGTGACCATAACTTTAAATTCGTGGCAAAAAGAGATTCCGATGATTACAACATCTGTATCGGTACATCTAACTAGTATGGATTTTGCTCCACTTTGGATCATATTTTTCATATTAGGAAACATTCTATCATCTGCCTTCTCTATACATATTTGAACAAGGAATGTTACTCAGGTTCGCTCTAAAGTTTTCTTAAAAAAAGGGTCACCGAAGCCTAAGATGTATGGTCGCAAACCTACCAACAATTTACCACCAGACGATATCAGATTTTCTTGAGCATTTGTTACACAATTCATGTCTAACGTATTTAAGGTAGTTTCGGCCAAATAGATAAAGAGTTCTTGTTTATTAGAGAACTCTTCTAGAGACCTTTCCCAGTTGGCAGCAAGTGTACTAAAAATAAGGAAGGGAAATATCTCTTACGTACTTATTTATTTTGTTTACACATAGATCCTGATAACATAAGGTGTAAATTTACTAAACCTTTTTTGCCAATTCAAGCCAGTCTCAAGCCAGTTCCTCTATTTTCTCTTGTAGCTTTGAGGCTATTTTCATAGTATAAGTCCCATGCCACATCCAATCTTGTAGATTTCGTAGTGATGCAAGTTTATTTATTTATTTTATTAATTGAAATTTTAAAAACCAAATATTAAGTCGTATGTATTTTTTTAAGGGAAAACTCTAAAAAAGGATAGAGTATAAATTGCCTAGATTGAGAAAGACGGAAATTTGAGAAACTTTTGTTCGCCATTTTGAAGAAATAAGACTATATAGGCTTCACATTAATTGATTCACTTTGATGTTAAAATGCTAACATTTTACTTAACGCAAAATTACATAGATATGCAAAAAATATCTTATATAATAATTATATATAATATTAATAGTAACTTTTAATTTTGACATTTTGAGTAATGTATAATGTATATGTAATTGATTGTACCCAACAAGTTGTGTACGTTATTTCTTAAATATAAAGTTAATTCTTCTGTAATAATTTATCAATTATATTATCATAAACTGACTGCAATCCCTAAATCCTGACTTATACCACATACCTACCTGATTTAACACTAATAATTAAATACGACACAGAAAAGTTTTATTTAAATAAAAACTGTTTACCCTTTTCAATAGTAAACAAAATAAATATACCTATACCCTGGTTCCGAAATAGTGTGGGGTTATTCATCACCAGCATATGGACGGCTCAGAGAGATGAGGGGCGAAGGGAACGAAATTCCATAGGCGTATCATTTTAGAGGGGGCAGAATAAAAAAAATTAAATAAAATATCTAAGTTATTAACATTGTTTTTAAGTGTACTTGTGATGGTTCTTTTTTATTATCTTAAGAATATTTCCTCGTATACATTTTTGATCATTTTCAGTTCTCCTCCTGTCAAATTCGGTCGCTTCGATTGGAATTATTGGTTCTAGAACCACTACTATTCGCATTCGTCGCTTCCATCGCATAAAAATACTAAACACTCGCGTATAACACAATATTATAATTAATTTATTTCGCGAATCAACCGTACATAAGACACAACGAAACGCCACTATCGCGCCAAAACATACATGCATGGAACAGCGCATGCGTCAATATATCCAAAGAAATCCCGCGTCTTTACCTGTGACCAATGAAATTTAATTTAATTTAGAACCGCCTAAAACTCACCAATGAGAGCGGCAGACACGGTTACTAATGAGTTCTACCCACCATTTCTATAGAGTCTACACAAATTTGCACACTAAGAAATTATGTGATCCATTGCAAATAGGCAGACCGTTCAATTGTGATGGTGGTGTAATATTATGTATGAATCACTCCACACTATTTCGGAACCAGGGTATATATTATATAATAGGTATACATCTTCCGAAATGTTTGCATATGTAGCATTTTTACAGAACAGCATTCCTGATGTTACAAATCAGTTACCGTTAGATTACTTAATCCACTTAAAAAAGGAAGTAACGAAAATAGTTTGGGACACTAATTCCGAGAGCGAGATGGTTTCAGTTTCTTGTTCAGATGGATCCACCTATATCGCTGACCATGTAATAGTCACTACATCAGTTGGTGTTCTTAAAAAGGTCTACAGGACCCTATTTATCCCAGAGTTGCCACCATATAAAATTAACTCCATCGAAGGCATCGCTCTAGGAACAGTAAACAAAATATTATTGAAATTTCCCACGAAATGGTGGCCAAATGATTTAAAGGGATTCAGCTTACTATGGACAGAGGAAGATAGAATTAATTTAATAAACGAATTCCCTCAATGTGGCGTTTCAGACAATGGTAGATGTTGGTTAGAAGATGTATTTGGTTTTTATGTAATCGACAGTCACCCTCGAGTTTTATTGGGATGGGTAGTTGGTAAAATGGCGGCTGAAGTCGAACTTCTATCAGATGAAGTTGTAACTAACGGTTGCATGTATTTGCTTAGAAAATTTGCTGGCCATAAATATGTTATTCCCGAAGCAGATGGAATTTTAAGGTTAGTAGTATTATAAATTAATATATTTCGTTCTTTCAATATTTGCAGCTACACACATTAGGTAGGTATTCCATGTAGAATTGAAAATGTTATAATAATACAGATACACCTATAAAAGATAGAATATTAGAAAGTGTGTGCGGCTTTCGGTAAGAAGAAATCTATTTTTTTAACCGACTTCAAAAAAAGAAAGATAATTTTTAAAATAGATTTATAAATGATGGAGTCCTGCGGTAACATCCATAAAAAAAACATACAACTGAATTGAGAAATTCGGTTCTATTTTTTTTATGTGCGTTACCGCAGAACTTCGTAATTTATAAATCAATTTTAAAAATTCTCTTTTTGTTGGAAAGGGGATATTTTCAAGTGGGTCCTATTTTAATTTTATTCGCATTGGACCTTGGATTCCGAAGATATACCGGGGAACTCACCAGATATACTAGAGAAAATGGCGAGTGCGCCCGTCACAACCCTAATTTATAGATATTTAAATTAATTTAAAAAATATGACATGCATATTGGCGTGGTGCGGGATATGGCTAGGCATCGCAAAGTGTGCTCAGTAGCCCTCGGACTGCTGCTTCGCGGACCTACAAAGCGGGTTTGAATTAACGTGTGCATTGCCTGGGCACCATTTGACCGATCTCCTAGATACTAATTGCAGTAAAACTTAGACCGTTTACTCTTATAAGGCCTAGCTAGCGTGTAGAAGGTCTCGACGCACCAAGGAGAGTTAGACCAAGGTCATAGCTCTAGGTGCTGTAGGCTAGTATGCTATGATTGGCACATTGGCGTGGTGCAGGACACGGCTAGGCATCGCCAAGTGTGTTCAAAAGCCTGCCTGGGCTCATTTGACCATATATACCTATATATATATATATATATATATATATATATATATATATATATATATATATATATATATATATATATATGGGTGTGTTTAAAAAAAATCCAAAGCTACAGGATTCGAACGCGCGGAAACTCACGAATCTCTCGGTACCCCAGGCACACGCTTTACCACTGGCCTACAAACGCTACAGCAAACGTTTGATGAACTAACTAAGTAACTAACTAACGTGAACGAATGCGTGAAGTCACGGCATGAGATGCTCAATTTACCACATTCTTCAGGGCAGGTGTTCCAGTTGACGATCGGGTTAGTGGTTCTCTATATGGCATTGTAATACATGTGGAAATCAATATCTATCACATTATAAGGTCAAAAATACACCTGCCTCTCGGACTATTATATAACATTGGCACAATGCGCCACACACGGCACACGGGGTTATTTGTGCCAGGACGCCACGTTGCAAAAAATCGAGTCTCATCGGTTAAATATGTACCATTGAAAATTATGAAAAACTAAACATAAATTCAAAAACTACATTAAATTTCACACTGTCTCAAAGTCGAAACGAATACCTCATTTTACAACTTATTTTTTGCATTTGCTCAAAATCGGCACTTTCAACCTCGCTGTGCCCTATAGCCTATAGTAGAAAGGCAAGTACCTACTCACTGGTGCAATTTAATCTCAACGCTACGCGGTTAGTTGGTTTTCGTTTATTTTCCACTCGGGAGTAAAATGCTTCTTTCAGATCTTGTAATATACCATTAATATTATTTATTTAAATTAAATATTTTTAACAAAAAAACAAAACCGGCTTCAAAAAATCTATTACAAAAAACTGCATTAAAAGTAAAAAATTATTACATTATTCCATAGAATATAATCAATTTATTAGGTCAATATTATACAGCTACTGTTATTTTTGACGTCGGTGCCAGCCAATGTTTACAAACGTATAACGAAGTAGCGTAGGTATCTCTAATTGTAGGTATTCGACTAGAAGTTTGAATTTATTATTAGTTGGTTTATTTATGGGTATATTTATGGAATAGGTGGTTTATTTGTAATTGTGATGTCGCTTTAAATAGTTGTATTAAATTGTGAGTTAACACGTTAGTCAACCTTGGCCGGCACCGACTCCAAAAATGGCAATAGTTGCATATTATTGGCCTAATAAATTGTTTATCTTCTGAGTAAGAACGAATAATTTATTTCTTGCTTTTCAGTGAATATTGCATTCGTATATATATATATATATATATATATATATATATATATATATATATATATATATATATATATATATATATATATATATATATATATATGAATGCAATATTCACTGAAAAGCAAGAAATAAATTATTCATTCTTACTCAGAATATAAACAATTTATTAGGCCAATAATATACAACTATTGCCATTTTTGGAGTCGGTGGCAATAGTTGTATATTATTGGCCTAATAAATTGTTTATATTTTGAGTAAGAACGAATAATTTATTTCTTGCTTTTCAGTGAATATTGCATTCGTATATATATATACATATATATATATATATATATATATATATATATATATATATATATATATATATATATATATATATATATATATATATATATATATATATATATATATATATATATATATATATATATACGAATGCAATATTCACTGAAAAGCAAGAAATAAATTATTCATTCTTACTCAGAATATAAACAATTTATTAGGCCAATAATATACAACTATTGCCATTTTTGGAGTCGGTGCCGGCCAAGGTCTACTAACGTGTTAACTTACAATTTAATACAACTATTTAAAGCGACATCACAATTACAAATAAACCACCTATTCCATAAATAAACCAACTAATAATAAATTCAAACTTCTAGTCGAATACCTACAATTAGAGATACCTACGCTACTTCGTTATACGTTTGTAAACATTGGCTGGCACCGACGTCAAAAATAACAGTAGCTGTATAATATTGGCCTAATAAATTGATTATATTCTATGTAATAATGAATAATGTAATAATTTTTTACTTTTAATGCAGTTTTTTGTAATAGATTTTTTTGAAGCCGGTTTTGTTTTTTTGTTAAAAATATTTAATTTAAATAAATAATATTAATGGTATATTACAAGATCTGAAAGAAGCATTTTACTCCCGAGTGGAAAATAAACGAAAACCAACTAACCGCGTAGCGTTGAGATTAACTTGCACCAGTGAGTAGGTACTTGCCTTTCTACTATAGGCTATAGGGCAGTGCAAGGTTGAAAGTGCCGATTTTGAGCAAATGCAAAAAATAAGTCGTAAAATGTTCGTTTCGACTTTGAGACAGTGTGAAATTTAATGTAGTTTTTGAATTTATGTTCAGTTTTTCAAAATTTTCAATGGTACATATTTAACTCGATGAGACTCGATTTTTTGCAACGTGGCGACCTGGCACAAATAACCCCGTGTGCCGTGTGTGGCGCATTGTGCCAATGTTATATAATAGTCCGAGAGGCAGGTGTATTTTTGACCTTATAATGTGATAGATATTGATTTCCACATATATTACAATGCCATATAGAGAACCACTAACCCGATCGTCAACTGGAACACCTGCCCTGAAGAATGGTAAATTGAGCATCTCATGCCGTGACTTCACGCATTCGTTCACGTTAGTTAGTTACTTAGTTAGTTCATCAAACGTTTGCTGTAGCGTTTGTAGGCCAGTGGTAAAGCGTGTGCCTGGGGTACCGAGAGATTCGTGAGTTACCGCGCGTTCGAATCCTGTAGCTTTGGTTTTTTTTTAAACACACCCAGTTGCATGTCTGGACATATTTTATATACGGAAACGAATCATTGAAAAGCTGGACAAGTTCTTTAGTCTTTATTGAGGTTCACCGTTGAGTGAGAAAATTATAAAGAAGCGCAACGCTTATAGCGAAAAACGCCCTGCAGCTTGGAAATGAAGGCCTTAATAAAAAATATTTATAGGGCAAAATATTCTTAATTTCAGACAAGGAATACAGTTCCTCATATTTGACCATCGGTTATGTTACATCCTGTGTTTTACACTAGGGCTTTTAAGATCTGAGATTTGCCAGTCTATCAAGAACTGTTGTTATAACTACGGTTCGATAGGAATTCGACAGTTAGGAATGGCTCGCTATTACCGTATATCAGAACGAATTGGTCACGCATTTCGCCGTAAGCTGCGCCTCTTTATAATTTCTTCACTCAACGGGCTTACTAGAATGGTATACGATATATTTAATTGGTTATTTATACTTCAATTTATTATTAATACTTACTATTTTCATAGTGACATTAGTTTTGTTTTTTTTTGATTTTTTTTCATTTGATTTCTCATTAGGTATAATTGATTGCTACCAGCCAAAGATTACTTCTTACAATATATATATATGTATATATATATATATATATATATATATATATATATATATATATATATATATATATATATATATATATATATATATATATATATATATATATACATATACATATACATATATATATATATATATATATATATATATATATATATATATATATATATATATATATATATATATATATATATATATATATATATATATATATATATATATATTATTGTGTAATTTTCATATGAAATAATTTTTTTATATATTTATTTATAATTTAAATATTTTAGGTCAAAATGGAACAGTAATCCTCACTTTTGTGGTTCGTATGTACATGTTAGCATAGATGCGGAAAACAGGCACGCTTCCGCAGAAGATCTATCTGAACCTCTCGTGTCCAAAAGTGGAAAGGAGACGGTGTTGTTTGCTGGTGAAGCCACACATGCAACCAGATTTTCAACTGTTCATGGTGCAATTGAAACTGGGTACAGGGAGGCAGAGAGGCTAATAAATATATACAAGTAAGTTAGGATCTGACTTTTAGCAGCTTTCTTCTCAGCATTCCTATTATTTGATATCACTTTTGATGCTTTATCTAATGTACAACTTTAGTCAGTTATATACTCGTAGGCACTATATTTTATAATATATTGAAAAAAATTAGCAGGTGTTAGTTTTCTTTGCTTCTGCAGGTAGTATAACTATAGTTCAAATTAGTTATACAACTTTACCTAGGTATGTTCTTTATAACAAGAAATGAGAAACCATTTCAAATACAATTTAGTAATGACTGTTGTAGTGATGTATAAACATGTGAATAATATCTTTATATATTAGATGAGAAATTGCGCCTAATATCAATACTGTAATATTTTCAGTATGAAATTATTATATAGGTAATATGAATCATGCAATAACATTTTATATGTATATATTTATATAAATATACATGTCTATTTCGGCGTTGAGTCATATTGTCACTAAATAATTTCGGTCAGGCTGTATACTTTCCGTATATACTTCAGTTGGGATGGACATGACCTGCCAAAAACTCCTTTGAGCTTTTTCTTTTCGTAACCATGGGTACTCTAAAATCAAAATGGCATATAGCCGTCTTGAATTAAAGAGGAAATTAGTTTTTGTTTAATAGCTCTCCGATTTTCAACTTTTGAGAAAGAATTTTAATGACTTAACTTGTAGAAACTTCAATTATATACAACTTGTCTCAGTTTTTTCAGTTTTAGAGCAGTTAGAACAGTTTTTATCTATGATTATCTATGACTAACATTAATGAATTATGATATATGTGAATAAGTCTGTGGTAACATCTAACATTGATGACTGAAAATAATTCCAATATGTCTTGCTGCCATATATGGTCAGAAAACAGAGAAAATACCAAAAATATGCATTAGTGACACTTGTGCCATCATGACATATGTCGACTAACTATATGCCAGTCTTGTAAGAATATAGCACATATTCGTAATCATGAGTTATTGATTATACTACTATAGGTATAGCTGGTTATATAATATTAAAGAGGACTCTATTTACCTAATTGTATATTTATATAAAATCGTATGCTCTTCATTCTTACACCAGCTTCTGAGTATCTGTAAAGTAAAATCTGAATAATACATTGTTCTAAAGTATATAATAAAACATACAATCTTGTATTGAGCTGAATAAAAATAACCTACCCTCTTACCCTTAAGTAATTTGGTACATCGACCAAATATGGGCACTGACCCAAATACGGGCATTGTCCAAAAAAATAATACAGTTTACTATGACGAGTAAGCCTAGACAACTTCGTGGTGAACCTTAATTAGTCTACCAACTATGAGATGGCGCTCTAAAGAATTAATCTAGCAGAAATTTAAATAACAAAGTGAGGCTAGTAATTTCGGTAAGTAAAACTGTCATCAAATTTAAAGTAAAAATTTGAATGAAATACTGTTGCATGTCAGCGTGTAGCTAAAGAACTGTACTTGCATGTAACTTATAGTCCTTTTCCTGTACTATCGTGAAAAAAGTTTTGGTGGGAAGAGTGACAAACGTTAAATGTGCTAAATATGAGCACATATTTCTGTTTTTACACTTAACGACATTAATAAATATTGTTTTGTTTTTAATGTCCGATATGCGATGTTGTGAACTTCAGATGTCCGATATGCGCAGACTAGATAAGTTTGTGTAGCCTGGTTAATATACCTATTTATTACTTTTTCATATATTCGTAGGATATTTTGTTTATTTTTTCTTCGAAAATACAGCAGTGTATACTCGGTTACAGTCTTATTTTTGGGTGCATAAAAAAGTCCTGATGTGTATTTACTTACATGCTCAAAATATGGTGCCCATATTTAGAGCCCCGGGTCCTAATATGAGCATTTAAGGTTTTTTAATTTTGAATTTTTTAAATACCTTATAAAACAATTTCGTCAATTCTGTCTACAATTTTTGAATCCCCATAACCTAGAGATTATCTATAAATAATTTCATTATTCTGTAGTAAATACTATAACTGCAATAAAATAATTTGATTAAGGGTGCCCATATTTGATTCGGTTACCTTATAATGTTAACAAGACACTTAAACTTATTTGACGTTGTTATATCTGTAATTTGTATAACTGACCTGCCAGATACAAACTGCTAGTTTTTAGGTAAGTAGTTGCTAAACTAAGGAATTGTGTAATTTAACATGCATAATAATAGTGTATTGTTACTCCTTCATATATGCACAGCCTTCATATATATGAAGGAGTAACAAATATATAATATAAAACAATAAGTAATTTGTTTTCAATATTCTCCAAAACTGGATTTATCACAAAAAAATATTAAAGAACTAAAATTTTCAATCAAATGTTACTCCACAGTTTATTATTTGAAGGAGTTTGAAAGTTGATTTAGTGACAGGGTAGGTAATATATTGTTTTAGTGTAAAATTATATACAAAATACCTTCGTTTAATACAAACTTTGAAAACTGTTAGCGAAATATTAAAATATTTACCATAACTGGCAACATCGCCCTTTGTTTATATGAATAAAACATTTATTAAGGTAGGAAAAACCTTACTTGTGATAAACACAATTCAATTATATAATCCTATTATTTGTGCAGCTATAGATCATCTCAAAGGGTGCTTTAAATATGAGCTTTCACAGTTCCTATCCTATCAGTTGGTGAAATTCTTTCAGAAAAAATATAATCATCCCTTTTTACATTTAAAAATTCCACTGATCACATTAATCCGCCATATTGGTATTATAGTTTAGTACAGAGACGGACTCTGGTATAGCCGCCTGTTTGCAATGAGTGACTCAAAAAAAGCGAGGCGTAGCTTGTGCTGCACAGCATTGTCAAAGAAAAACTATAATATATATATATATATATATATATATATATATATATATATATATATATATATATATATATATATATATATATATATATATATATATATATATATATCCCATTATTATGCACGAACCCAATAAAAAATTGCATGCAGGGCCGCAAGCACTTCTGGCGACAATTCGTTTACGCTATTGGATGATATCAGACCGCAGTACAGTGCGTCGTGTCTTCCATAAATGCATCACATGCTTCAGAGCGCGCCCGGTATTTTATAAACATATGGGTGAAATTCCCAAGGCTCGCCTTGTACCAGCACGACCATTTAATAACTCTGGGTTAGATTACGCGGGGCCATTCGATACAAAAATTAGTCATCTGAGGGGTCGTAAAACAATTATTAAAAGCTACTTGTGCATATTTGTGTGTTTGCAACAAAGGCGGTTCACTTCGAGTTGCTGAGTGATTTGCGAACTGATTCATTTTTGAATTGTCTAAAATGATTCATTTTTGAATTGTCTAAAAATATTTAGAGCCAGACGAGGTATCTGCAGCAATATGTACTCGGACAATGGCACTAACTTCGTTGGTGCAGTCAAAGAAATTTATGAATTCATACGGAATCCAGAAAATGAAATCAAATTTTCGGAATATTTAGCTCAGCATTTAATCGCGTGGCATTTCATCCCACCGAGATCGCCGCACTTTGGGGGTTTATGGGAGGCAGCCGTCAAAACGGCAAAGTATCATTTGAGGCGGGCAGTAGGTAACACGGTATTAACTTTCGAAGAATTGTATACTATAATAACACAGGTAGAATCTTGTATGAATTCCCGTCATATAACAACATGTTTCAACATTTGTGGGCAAGATGGTCGAAAGAATACTTCTCTCAGCTTCAGAAGCGCAGTAAGTGGCGATCCAGTAGTGGTTCCATTCATCTAGAGGCTCTAGTGGTGACAAAGATGACAATCTACCTCCATTAATGTGGCAACTAGCCCGAGTGGTTGAACTTCACCCAGGGCATGAAAATGTGTATTGCTATTATTCTAGTATGGTAACTTCATACTAGCATTAACTTCAATACACTTTAAATAGAAAGAAACTTAATATACAACTTAGCATTATCTAAGTTATGTATTTTACCCATAGACACAACGTGATTTGACAATTCACATGACTAATATAATGCTATACATACATTATAATCAGCATAACGTTTATTTTGGTTTGTACTTATATTATTTTACGTTGTACTTATGAATGTTACGAAATGTGTATTTCACTAAATAATGTTGAATGGCATAGCATTCAAGGCGGGCGGCAAGTTTGTATTTAATATCATTTTATGTGTAGTAAGGGAATTTAAATATGTATTACAATACGCGCCAATGCGCCACCACTGTGTAGGCGATACCCTCTTTCTGTAGGCCTGGCTATCTATGTTGACGAGTGCCTGTTGAGATGCGGTCGAGTGCACATCATGTATGAGGCCTGCCATCAGCTTGTCTAAACAATTATTTGATGCGAAACCATGTTCAGTTTTTACAATAATTAAATTAGTGATACATTCCACGAAGTTTTATTCAGCGCTCCCGGGGTGAACCCAACAACAACTCTTTCGTACAACTTTTTGGTCCTGACACTAATCACTGCTTGCTTCACAAATAAATTGCTTTGCCTTTCTAGGAACATCCGCACATTCAGTGCCCACATTTTACACTCTAGACACTTTATCCATTGTTCTTTGGACCTGGATCTACTAATGAGTTCATTGCAGTAAATGCACGCAGCGTCATCCTCGTCATCAGATAATTCGCCATTTCCGAAAGGTTCAGGTTGGTCATATGATTCTTCAAACACTTGTTTTGTTACGCGGGCTCGATTACTTTTTCTAACATCTTCCCCTTTTTAATCTCATTTTCTTTTAAGTCGTTTTGATAAGGAGACGTAGTCAAAATGCTTTGTTGCTCATTTCTTGCACGTCTTACAGCTGTCTTGGCTACGAATTTGGGATGTATCTCTTCTAAAATTTCATGAATTGATTTATTTATGTTTTTTGGAATTAACCTCAATACTTGAAGAGGAACCAGGTTTATTTGATGGGCCAGAATCGTTTGACCGACGGGGTTGATTATCATCAGCGACATTATATTTTTGGTTTGGAGTTTGACTTAAATTGGTAATATCAAAACATTCTCATCGCCGCTTATTTATTCATCTGCTGTATAAGATGTTTGGAATGCGGACAAATGCCCGTAGCTCTAAATCCATTAGCAGCGATTCCAATAGTGGCATCTTTATTATAAGCTTTTTCAAACAACGAAGAAATGTGATACATTGAAACAGTTCGCCCCGGATTAGCCTTTAAGCAGTTCGTTACCTTTTGATCATAATAGGTACCCAGTGGACAAAAAAAGGATACACCTAGCGGCTGAAGCCTGTGGGTACAATGGGGTGGAAAACAAAAACCACTACATGATTTTCTTAGGCGTAGTGTAAAGAATTAAAGTTTTTATGAGTTGCGTGTACTGTCCATCCAAAATCAGGAGAGATTTGTTATCGCAACATATTCCACAAAGTGTTTCATTAATTTAAAAAATAATGGTTTAATCATGTAGGCAGGTTTATTGTACAACTTAAGAGTCCCTGGAGGTGCTCCATCGTATAATACTTCATTTTTCTTGTGGGAAAAATAAGGGCTGACGGAACGAAGTTGCCAGTGCTACTAACGCCAACTACAGCTCTGATATGAACTCCTCTTTCTCCGTTTATTACAGCTCCTACCTGCTTATTCCCCCTCTGAACAAATTTTGTTTGCGTTTTCTGGACATTGGTTATCCCAGTTTCATCCATATTATAATATATTTCATTTCATATATTTTCTTTCTGAATTGTTGCTTTCAACTTATTATAAATCCTCGCTACTTCATTTTTGTTGATAGCTCGAGCTCGTGCTGCTGACGTTGCTTCGGGAATTCGTAGTAATATAGTTGGATTTCTCGTTATAAAAGCACGAAACCATCCCTTGCTAGTAATTTTTTTCTTTATTAAATTGGTGCGGCATGCCACTGCGTTCAGCAAATTCGTATGCAACAATAGGCAGCTCGATTTGCGTCAAACCGAATAATATGGACTCGAAATCAAGGATATGGATTATTAGAGCTCTTTCCATTTCTTCACTTAAGGACTTCCTAAATCTTCTTAAGATCTTTTTACCTTGGCGAGCGTGCATATTTTTATTTTGATAATGTCTGTGTAAAGTTACTTGAGGAACATAAATACTTTTGAGGCTCTTAACCAACCCATTATTGTTTCTCTGACCCCCTCAATTGCCTTTACCATATATGTAGTTAACCACGATTGACGATTGGTTTTTGTAAAGTTGTTAGGCACCATCTAAAAATAAGATGAAAAGCTAAAAACTGCATAACTTACCTAATTAAATACAAAATGCAAAATGACATAGTATGTTATTTTGCCATTTAGCCCCTTGTTACCGTTTTTTCGTATTTTTTGTTCTTACATAAATAAACATAATACTATTACAAATACACTCTAGAATATTAAACATAGGTCTATGGTTATTATAAAACTACATTCAAACATGAAAATATTTATAATTTGACAAAAAAAAACACAAAGAAGTAATTCACGTACTTTTATCTTTTACGCGGATTTCTACACGTGTTAAAAAAAACCTTCTCTGACAAGCACTATATTAACCTTACAATGGTTCTCACATCAATGGTAGTAGCGTCCAAGGTGTATGCTTATAAAACTAGCTCACAGCGTTGCCAAATTTATTCGAATTCTCCCTGAAATTGGATCGTGTGTCATTTTGCCTACTATGTCGTATTCCATTACATTCCCCTAGGTAATAATAGTTTTTGATGGATACTCTAGTGATAACTTGACCACTAAATTCGAATCAACTAAGAGCAAGAAATATAGCTGGACAAGATCATCTGGAACTTCCACATATACGTCATATGTCAAACAAACGACACATGTGGCAAAAAAAGTTCTATACAAAATGAAAGCTGACTAAATTCTCTACAAAGGTACATACATATACTTTTCTTGTGAGATGAATAATCGCGCGAAATCGTGAAGTAATGCTGACTGCAGGAACAATCAAAAAAACATCGATGTGTCATCCACTAAATTCCATATTAAACTTACTACCATGATTTTTAGCCCTGTTTAGCCCTTTACATTATTTTGGTCAATAAATTTTTTTGAAAAATTGAATTTCAACAAACAATTCATTCATTTATGTATAATATAAATTCAGTTACGTAC
>CAXKVY010018556.1:0-40000 GCA_964058915.1 Tetropium fuscum | reverse complement strand
TGTCGGATGCTAAAATATAGGTACTACAGATTTATACATATATAAACGTCCGAAAAAGATAACACATCTTTTTTGCATCCACAAGAGTATATTATGCTCTTGTGGATGCAGAAATGATTGTGACGTTTATAGAAGGTACCCATATTTTAGCATACAGCATAGTCGAATTTCTATTTTCATTCTATTCCGTTATCTAATTGCATAATCAAATAATTGAGTAAATTCCAATTGTTTATTATCTCAATATCGAAAATTTTTATTGTGCCGGATGTTAAAATATAGGTACTATAGAGACATATATACACGTCCGAAGTGGTATTTTTCTGCATCCACCAGAGTATATGAGGATGAGGTGTGGATGCAGAAACGATAGCACTTCGGGCATGTATATGGGACGCAGAAATAATAAGCAACTGGAGTAACGCATAACCATTTTATATACAAACCTGGGGTTTTTAAAGATTTTTAACAAACCTTAAAACCTTTCTATTGATTTTTTTGGCGTATCTACTCCGCATTTACATGCGTTCTTCCAACGCATCCATTGGTTTTAAAATATATAAAATAGGTACTTAAATTTTATATATTAGGCACACACTACATAGCCATTTGAAAGTGCCTAATCACCAGTGATTTATAGTCTCATTGGTAACCACATTAAATAGGTACTTATATGTATTGTCTAAATGTTATTTGTGGCGTTCGTTATTTCTTCCTCTTGTTATTTGGTAAAGTTACTTGGAATTTTACTACCACTTCTGCAAATCTCTAAAATGATCCACTTACTGAAAATATAAATCAAGGAATACATTAAGCCCTATAGTTATATAGCCCTAAGAAAATTACTGCATCGAAAGGACCTGTCAGAAGATTACTTATATTTTTTATTACTATAATCAAATAGTATATAATAAAAAGATAATATTAACAATAAAAATACAAAAAATGTCAGACCCTGTGAATCAAGTTTTAGTCAATGTTATTTAGTTAGTTCATAAATACTATTTCTATATTGTATATGTACTAGTTCATATAGACCATGCTTTCGACGTCCAAGTGGATATTTATATAACACCAAAGTACAAATCTTTCAGCAGCCTGTATTCTTTTAAAAAACGAGGTGCAAGCTCGCAACAACGTCGGACGCTGAAAGGATTGTAGTATGCGATTATATATAATTTTGGACGCAGAAAACATAGTATTTAAGAACTGTATATCGGATGCAAAACTAATAGCAAAGTGGGAGGACGCCCAATGATGTTAAACTATAAACTTGCTATTATTGAAGCAAATAAAAGAGATAATGGTAATATACTTTTTACCTATATGCTCAATTATTCGTGACGGTCACTAACCTACAAAAATATTAAAATATACTTTGACGGACGCAGAACCCTTGCAAATTGAAAAGACGCAGAAAAGCTAGTAAGATATATATATATATATATATATATATATATATATATATATATATATATATATATATATATATATATATATATATATATATATATATATATATATATATATATATATATATATATATATATCTCCGTATATGGACTCCGTATATGGAATCCGTATCGCAACCAATACAAAATGACTTCATAGTCCGTTAGTAGTCCACTGTGTTAATTTCAGCTGGAAGTCAGATAATCGGATTTCGAATAATTCCGTATATTATAGTACACGGCGTGTCCACATTTAACCATGTCTCTACTTTTAACGTATACCCGCGCCAAATATTGTATATAATATCTAAATATATTTTACAGTAGATACGGCCTCACGAATTATCGGCAACCCTGTTCAACGTGCTAGGCAAGATATTCGATTTTAGGTTTTAGTTACTTGCTTGTTTATCTGCAAGGTGTTTCCGATTCCGTACGTTTCTCAGATTTCTGTGTTTAATTATTTCGATTTCTTCGATTTGTATTGGATTTTTTGAATTTACAACAGATTATTTTTTATAAAATATATTCTTTAATTTAATAATAAAAATTGAATCATTGTCGTGATCATAATTATTTATTTCTTATCATAAACTTCAAAATTCAAATTCAACAATAGATATATATTTTTTAAATTAAATAGAAATAAAAGCCTTTGGAGGATATAATAAACTGCAGCTAACAAACGAATATAAAAATACCCTCGAATAAATACAAAGTAAATAAACATCCATAAAACTTTTACTTTTATTAAAACTAATAAAATAGAACTTATATGAAAACCGTAGTTTATAACAAAAAATTGCTCTCTCCAAAATGAAAAGTTTGTATTGCGACATTTTAACAAAAACACTATATCCGCTGATTTTTTTTATTCCCAATTTGTTACTCACTTTGAGGGATTCCTCAAGTTTAAATTAACACTAAACCAAACGCTTCTTGGTGTATAACCTGTATAAATAAACATTATTATTATTCAGAAAGTTTTTCGGATTTAAATCGCATTTTTTCAAAAAATCAATTGCTTTAAATCGTTGACGTAAATCGAATATTAAAAAACAAATTAATACGCGATTAAAAGCAAGTGTTTTAAATCACACCAACCGTATTGAGGTAAATTTAACGTAAAAAATGTAACTTGTCTGTAAGTCTTGGCTGATGATTACACCTTTGGAGTTGGAAGAAGATATAAAATGAAAAATAAAGGCAAGGAGCGTCACGAATGAGTGGCTCGATTTTGTAGGTCTTTAATTCTTCAATATACAGGATGCTACTAAAGTACAAGCACACATATTTCTCGACTAGAAGCAAGAAATACTGTTTTAATGAACATATATGTTTAAAAACCAATTTTTGAGGATATAATAATAATTATATCTCATTCTAACAGCAATGGTTAGAGCAGAGGTCAGTGCGGGAGAATGGGGGCATATTACTGTTTTTGCTGGCCGTATTAGCGCCTAGGTACGACTTAGGTGGGTAAATCCTAACCACCATGATCTTGGGCATAGATTAACGTTGTCGCATTGTCAATAGCAATCGCACTAGACCGCTCGGCCACCGTCCCCGATGGGTTCTTTTTTTTAATGTTGGCCTTTTGACGGAGGTAAAATTTGTCTTACTGAGAATTATTATTTATAAGTGTAGAGAATTTTTTTAAATCAAATGTATTGTTTATGCGTGTTTTTCTTTTCAAAGTACCCTGTATTTAAGGCCCAGTAAAAAAATCATGTACGTGTTTAGTAGATCTGCGAAAAATAATCGATTAATCAAAAAATAATTGTTTAATCGACCATTTGAGTTTAATTTTTAATTATCAATTAATTATAGTCGTAATCGATTTCAAAAACTCCGAATACTCGAAACTCCTTTATATGTTTAAAAACAATCAAGTAGGTTGTAACGGTGTGACAGCTAGTCACTTTCATAGCTTGTCAGGTCTAAATAACCCACTATGAAATTAACTTTCGAAACCAGTTGCGTAATATTTTACTTTTAGTAACGGGTTGTGAAAACTAAGACGTTTCCTAACGTCGCTCGTCGAAGGGTTTTAAAAAGTGCCACTTTACATGTCAAAATTAGAAAAAAGTAGTTGTTTTAATTAGAATCTATTAAAACAACTACTTTTCTAGACTTCTAGATAAGTAATGATTTTATATATCAATGTGTTCAAATAGAACAAAAATATAAATAGTAGAGTAGGTTACTCTTTACTACGAATGTGAGTTCCGCCAAAACTAACGTCACATACAAGTGTCACTAGTTATAGTAGGTATTAATGATTGCAAATTCAAATATAAATGACCAATTAAATAAATCGTAAATCATTCTGATGAACCTCAATAAAGGCTTCTAAATGATTCGTTTCCGTATATGACTATACGTCCAGATATACAACGGGTAAGTGTTTTCACTTCTCAAGTGAAACAAGTGTTTTGAATTCTCATTCTAATGAATTGCTACAAATTCATGATAACGTCTTACATTATACATACATTTACATATACCTACATTTGAATTTACATATACCTACAGGGTGTCCGGTACTACGAAGCAAGTAAAAGTGAGATAACTTTTTAACGCAAAATATAATAAAACACTGTTGTGATTCCTTTATTCACGTTGGTATTCATATTTCAGATGTCGGACCACTACATTTTTCTTTATAATTAACGAAATAAAAAAAAATTTAATGATTCAAATTTTTTTCTATAAAAAGGTAATATTTGGTGTGGTGTTTTTCATCACCAGGTTAGTGGTTCATACTTCATCGAAGAAAATATATGCCAACATCAATAAATATATAAATATCTTTGCAAACCTTTGTTACTACCTTGGTTACTACTTTGGTTACATGCCCGTATGTCCTGAACAAAGAAGAGGAATGTACGGAAGCAAGACGGTAGCCCAGCACATGCAACATGAGTGGTAAGTAGAGCATGGTTGAATTAGTACTTTGGAGACAGATAGGTTGGAAGATACGGTCCAATTGAATGGCCTGTTAGATCACCTGACCTGACTTTGTAGCTAAAAGTGTACGCTGATGGCCTTCCACACAATTTAGATGATTTGAAAAAAAAGAACAAGAGACGTAATCAGAGAAATTAATAGACCTACATGTACGGTTTATTGGCAGAGCAAATGTGTGGATGTCGGAGGGGGTTATATTGAATAACAGTTACTTTATTAATTTTATTAAATAATTTATAATTTTACCTGTAATATTTTTAAATATAATCAGTTATGTTGTAAAATTAGACTCAATAGATTATTTATTAAAAAAATATAAAGCCTCTCATTTTCAATCATCTAATTTGATTCAAATAACCACCTGTGTATATTAAACATTTAAAATGAATTCAGACAATGAATTTGCAAGATTATTACGATCGATTACCCCGATCTGAACTTCCCCGAACAAATATTTTTCTAAACCCTGTGAAAAACCCAAAAACATGTGAAAATTATAAGCAAAGATCCCCGGAAAATGTTATTATTCAAGGAATAACTGACCAAAAAATTATAATAAATGAATCGATACTTATACCTTTTCAAATTGATGATTCACATACACAACTTAGACATAGAATTCGACGGACTTATGGTCCCGACTTTCCAGAGATTTATAATTGTATAGGTAGGTAATAGATCTAAGAAATAAACAACTTATTACTGACTTTAAGACGATTCCCCTTTTCAAAGTAAATGAAACCTCACTTCATAAAAATGTAAATAATATTGAAATTCCTAACAATATTTCTTTAGAACCTCGTACAGAACAAATTGTCAAATTAAAATATAACTTAGCAAATACTGAGGGGAATTTTTAACATCAGTTGTCAATGCAAATGCATGGCAAAACTTTTGGCATGGCATGGCTGAACTTTTCCGATTTAAAATTTGAACTTTTTCCAAATTCCAACTAAATATTAAACATTAATGATAGCAAAAATAAAAATTTCAGAAACGATAACTTTGATCGTGAACTATTTATCGTGAACTATTTTAGACCAACTAAGATTAGAGCATCTTAATTATGAAGAAAAAGACTTAATAAACGATGTATATCTTAACTATTTGGACATATTCTATTTAGAAGGTGAACTTATCATTTACAAACCAAATTAAACATTCGATTCACACTAACAATGCAAGACCCGCTTTTACTAAATCTTATCGTTATCCGCAAATTCACAAGGAATAAGTAAAATCTCAAATTTCAAAAATACTTTGACAAGATATTATTCAACCTTCGATTTCCCCTTGGTCATCCCCAATTTTGGCTAGTGCCCAAAAAGTTAGACGCCTCTGGTAAACAAAAATGATGAGTTGTAATATTCTACCATAAACATAATGAATTAACCATTGACGATAAATATCCTCTACCTAAAATTTCTGATCTACTTGACCAACTAGGACGTTGTCAATATTTTACCACGCTTGACACCATTAGACTTCACCAGATAGAAATAGACTCTGAAGACAGAAAACCGCATTTACAATTGAAAATGAACATTTTGAGTTTGTGCCCATGCCATTCGGTCTTAAAAATGCACCGTCCTCATTTCAAAGAGTGATGGAAGATATTATATTAGGCATACAAAATGGACGCTGTCTAGTCTATAATGACGATATTATAATTTATTCCCCGACAATACAAACACATTTCTCGCTTAACCGAAGTGGGTAATTAAAAGACTTCAGAAAGTTAACTTGAAAATTCAACCTGATAAATGCCAATGTCTAAGAAAAGAAGTCGCTTATTTGGGACACGTCATAACAGTAAATGGTGTAAAACCATATCCCGCAAAAATAGATTGCATTCAAAATTTTGCACAACCCAGAAATAAAATCCTTTTTAGGACTCGACTTTTAGGTTATTATAGACGATTTATTTATAACTTTGCTAAAATTTCAAAACCATTAACTAAACTTTTGCAAAAAGACATTTTATTTCATTTTGTTTCACAACGTAAAAAATCTTTTGAGGAATTAAAACGATCTTTAACTTCGACACCCATCCTTATCTATCCCAACTTTGACGAAACATTTTTACTGACTACGGACGCAAGTGCTTACGCTATTGGTGCTGTATTTTTATAAGGACCCATAGGAATAGACCTACCAATCGCTTATGCTTCTCGAACACTCTGTAGTGCTGAACTTAAATACAGTATAATAGAACGTGAACTGTTAGCTATAGTTTGGGCTGTAAAATACTTCAGACCGTATATTTTTGGCAGATAATTTAAATTGATAACCGATCATCGACCATTAACTTGGCTCTACAAAAGACCCAGGACGCTGTTTAGCTCACTGGCGTTAGAAACTGGAAGAATACGATTGTGGAATTATATACATACCTGATAAAATTAACAAAAATACTGACGCATTATCTAGAACTAAAATCAACCATTTCTAAGAACTTTCAAAATTAAATTCCAAAATTCTTGCCTATAATTCTGACGAAGAAGATAGCAATAGTAGCTGCTACTGAATTTATAAAAGAACAAATATATAGCTTTTATGATACTTTTGTAAATCTTTAGAAAACCATATCACTTATAAATTGTTCTAAAATCCAATTTACCAATGATCAATTATTAGATAAAGAAAACAAAAATATCATTACCTTTTTTCAACAAAATAATTTACAAAATCTACAAAATCTATAAAATCTTAATAGTCCAGGCAACGAAGACCAAAAATACCAAATAGCGGAAATAATTCATGTAGAAGCCAATATTGGCACAGTTGTAGGGGAAAGTGTCCTTACCAACATACTAAAAGTACTGATGGGTGGGAGTGAAGCTGAGAGGGGGGGGGGCTCTAAAGGTCCCGTTTTTCAGTTTTTTGTTAATAACTCGAAAACTACTGCCTCTAGCGAAAACATGCTCATCTACTAAATTAATATACATAAAATTCTCTACAAAAAACTTTTTCGCTAGGATCAATACTTAAGGAGATATGGAGGGGGGGAAATGGAAACGTTTTTAAAAATCAGTTTTTATTGTAAAAAATTAAGTTTTATTGATAAATGAATTAGGATCAGAATGCGTATTAATGACTTAACTGCATGTAAGTGTAATCTTGTAACAAGTTTTCGGTAAGTATTTGGGTACCTAAATTTATTTTACTGGTTTAAATATGCGTATTACATCTTTAGTTACAAAAAACTTAATATTTTCCACCTTTTGGGTTCTATATTTTCCGGCTTTTGTGTCTTGTAATGGATAACGGAAGAATTGTGTGCGAGGGGACAACAATAAAAACGTGAGAACGGTTGCAATGAGGTCGGGGCTCCCCTCCCTACCCTATTCAGTGCCAGGTGGTCCCGTCACGTCGGTGGAGGCCCTCGAATTGGCGCTCGCGCCTTTTCCGTTTATATTCAACCACCTTGGTTTTTGCATGTGTAAGATTATTCATTTCCAATGTGTTGTACTATTATGGCTGAGAACTGTTTAATTTGTGAAGGTGAAGTTGAAAGTGATTTGTGTAATGTCGAAAAAAAAGGGATAATTGCATTAGTAAGGCAAGTGAGTTAAGGAAAGATGGGAATGAGAAAAGTTTCATAAATAAGACAAGTGGTATTGTTCACAATTCTTGCAGAAGGGAATACGTCAGAAGTGACTCAATAAAGAGGTTTTTGAGATAAACTCTTTCAGAGCAACCTTCAACCTCACGTGATGCCTCGTCTTTGCGTTCAGGTGAAGTCAAATTCGAATGACGAAGAGGATAGAAAAAAACCTTATGCTAAGCGTCAAGCAGTTTTTCATGTTCGTACTACTACGTTTCACAATTCCATTATCGTTCGTGGGCAGGAAGGGAAGGATGAGTGGAGAAACGACGTAATAAGACGTATCTGCACTGTTGGGGATCTACACGCAGCAGAAGCAATATATCATGAGGATTGTTACAAAAGATTCTTGTTAACCTCTGCACCAAAGAAAAGCTGGACGCCCTCTAGATGAAGGGATTTCAGAAGCAATGCAAAAATCTACTATTATATTGAAGGGAATGATAATTGCCAATTTTCTATAGATGAGTTGTTGGAACAGGTTACGGGAGAACCACCACATGTGACGGCCATCAAAGAGAGAATAAGGGAAAAACATGGGGACCGAATTGTCTTCAGTACAATGCGCACTAGACAAACCGTCATCTCCTTTCGTACTTTTGGTGATAAAATCTTGAGCGACTCATGGTACATTTCAAGGTGTAAAGCTGAATAGACAAAACGTGAGAGAATAGTACGAAAAGCTGCTGCCAGTATCTTGGAATACATTCAATCCATGGCTTACGATAACAGTGCCTATCCTCCTTCAGCTAGTTTCTGCAGTGAGGCTGAACAATTAATACCTGAATCTATCAGGGTCTTCATGGACTGCATTGCATAGAAAAAAAGGCTCAGCAGCTGGAGCTCTCCACCATCTACCACCCACAAGAGCCTGTCCCAAGTGAAACGTTTTGTCAGTACATCTTTGATAATGTGGACTTCAATGTATCCAGTCTCGATGGCTGGAATACCTTCCACAGCATGGGAGGTATCAAATGTGTTACACCAACCCACGCTCTCCTTCCATCCACGATGATCGAAAAGCTGAAATCTGCTCCCTCCCAGGAAGAGGTAGGCCAGCTGAGAGTTTTGGAGCTGCAAACCTTTGAGGGTAGGGGAACAAATGCATTGCAGCAAATTACCATAGAAGACTAGCGGGCTGAAGCCCATCCCCTCTGACATATTCACGCCCACTTTTGAAGATATCCTGTGGATGAGTGGTAAGTGCCTACATGAAGTGGACCCGACTCCTGATGTGCCCACCATCCCAGAATGGAAGGGTCTCATGCAATTGGTGAGTAAAGTCAACAAAGAAAAAACTTCGGTAACATTTCTTCCATTCATCAATTCATCACCTAATGAGTACAGCACTGTACACACAGCGTTACAGTATGCTTTAAAAAATAGAGAGAGAGGTGCCACAGTGTGTTTCGTAACATTCGACCAACCTTTGTATCTAAAGGCTAGAGAAATCACGTTTGGGACCATTGTTGTGAGACTTGGTGGATTTCACACCCTAATGTCCTTCATGGGGTGCATTGGTCACACAATGGCTGGATCTAGACTAAAATATGTACTATGCCAAGTCTTCGCTGCTGATTCAGTTGACAAGATGTTAATAGGCCACGCCTACAGCCGACCTGTTCGAGAACATTTACTCGAGGACGTTCAGCTTGTTTTAGGTGGAAATGTTCTGGAAGGAGCCAATGTCTCAGAGGAAGAGAAGAGAGAGATTTTGACTATATTGACCAATATGGAGGAACTTACTCTAGACAAAGTTGAAGAGAATGCTTCCTTGGTATCCTTGGTAATATGGTTACCTTGATGAAGAAGTTCATTGAGCATCGTGGTGATTGCGGCGGCCACTTGGCGTGTGTACAGCAGATGATCCCATTCTTCCACGCAAGTGGGCACTTCCAATATGCAAAATGTTCCCATCTCTACGTGCAAGACATGATACAACTGAAAACTACCCATCCGCAGGCAAATAAGGAGTTTGCAGAAACAAACTCATAGAACAAACTCTTATGCGCTCCATGAAACGTTCAGGTGGCCTGACGCGAGGAAGAGGAATTACTGATTCTGTACTCGCCAAGTGGATTTGTGGATCACCGGAAGCCACCGCCATCTGCACATCATTAGAGGAGTTCGCTGGAGTGGTTCTTGCAAGTCGAACGTAGCACGTTGATTTAAGTGTATCGCGGCAAAAGAGAAATTCGCGAGATCGAGCTAAGATTCAGAAATGGTTCAATGACCATCCCCCTTTTCCAAAGTTGAATTCGCTCATGTCGCTGTCAACGGGCATCCGGGGAAATTTCAAAGTAAACTGCCACCAAGCCCTGGATATTGGAGGCAAAACTATGCAACGTTTCATTGGCAGCAAATTTGATGACATGAAGCAGTCTAAGAAGAATGTGGTTTTGTCAGTAGCCAGTATGAGCACTACCATAAAAATCAATGGTGAGACAGTTACTGTTAACCCTCTGACAATTTTTCAGAGAACTCTCGCAGCAGAAAAGAGCGAAGATGTAGCAGAGCTTTTGATATATGAATTAACTCCATTCCCAATGGTTCTGTTCAACGAGGGCGGAATGCGAAAAGGAAAGAAGAGAAGAAGAATGTTTTGCCACTAGAGGACAACGTAACTCTCGATCTCACTCAAAGCATCAATGTGGTAGACGGCGGTTTCCTTCTCCGCCGCATGAAGTGGAAACAGTCCTTCTGCATTTCTTCAATTTGTATCAGTACATTGCCTATTTACAGAAACATTCCGGTGAAAATTGTACGGTGCTTACAGTGATGGTTACAGTGATGTCAACAGCACAAAACGAGCAGAGCAGAAGCGAAGAGGGCTCACAAAAACTTCGATTGACATAAACTTTAATGAAAGCACGACCATCACAGTTCAACAGGAGCATTTTCTTGCTAATGAAGGGAACAAAACAAGACTGATCCACTTGCTCACCGAGAAAATGACAGCAGCAGGAATTGAAACAGCTGTTGCTACAGGGGATGCTGTTGGCACTATTGTGAGGTGCGGTTTGGATAAAGCTGCTGTACATCCAACCGTAGCAATAGTTGGTGAGTATGTGGACTTGATAGTTCGCCTCAATGGATTGACACCATCTATCAACATGTACTTCATGAAGCCAGGCCCTGGGAAGGTGGAGACAAAACTGTTTTCGGTGCGACAACTTCAACAGCTTCCATTCGCCAAGACCATCCTCCTTCCTCATAGCTTCTCCGGATACGACACCACCTCGGCGATACATGGAAAGAGCAAAGTGGGAATCGCTAAGCTCTTCACAGCAAATCCTGGCCTCACCCATGACATATCAGCAATATTCACAGATCCCTCAACATCAACTGAGGATATTGAACAGGCTGGCGAGAAGTTTTTTCTGGCTGTATACCAAGCGCCTGCACATTAAGACAATGTGAATAAACATCGGTACTCGGCATTTTTGAAAGCGTCAACGAGGCCCAAATCAGACTTGGACACTCTTCCTTCAACCAGAGGAGCTTCAAAGCAACACCACTTGCTCAGAGTATATCTACAGGTAAATCCATTTACATATAGTTCATACATTCATACATAAATTACAAATACCTATTTGTGCTAAATACTTACGTTGGTCTAATTACTTTCTTACAGATACAACAGTGGTTTGGCAACCCTCTACCACCTAAACAATGGGGTTGGGTCAGGGGAGAAGATGAGATCCCCAACCCAATTACCACGAACGACCCTGTGGCGGGTGCCACAGGGACTCCGTTTTGTACTGATGATCTTTTGCCGATGCACGACTGGGCGTGGAGCACGTTGCGGTTGCCGTCACGCGCCTTATTTCATTTATTATTTTTATTGTTATTATTTATTATTAATGAATCATTTAATTTTTAACAATAAAAGCCGATTTTTTAAAACTTTTCCATTTTCCCCTATATCTCCTTAATTATTGATCCTTGCAAAAAAGTGTATATATTATGATCATTTTTGTAGAGACTTTTATGTAGATTATATTACTATATTACATGTTTTCGCTAGAGGTAGCAGTTTTCGACTTACACAACTACTGACAAAGTTAATACTGCATCCAGTAAAACAGTAAGAAAAAGAAAATATTTTATAGTACCTTTACCTTTTGACCCAGAATCAATCATGGAAACATTATTCATTCTATTGTACAAATTTCAAAATGAAATAGATATTTCACAAGTATATCATATAGAAAGCAATTTAGATTTACCCATTTTAGAAATGTTATGCTTCATATTTGCAGAGAAGGAATTAAAATTAAAACTATGTCAAAACATCGTCAAGAAAGCCCAAGATGACGAAATCTCTATAATAATGGAACAATGCCACTAAGGTAAAAATATTTTACACCGTGGCATAAATGAAACAATTAGGAGGATTAAAGAAAAATATACTTGGTCAGGCTTAACCAAAGACGTTGAAAAATGTATTAGAAATTGTCAAATTTGTCAAAAGACAAAAGTTTGTAGAAAAAACCTTAGTAGCCCACTAGTGATTACCGAAACACTAAAGACGCCTTTTGCATACCTATTGATATTTTGCATGCCTATTGATATTTTCAAAACACAAACTAGAAATTATGACTTCACAATTAAAGACGAATTAACAAAATTCACACAAGCATACGCTATTGAAAATAAAACAGTAAATCATAGTAAACACATTATTACTATATTTCCAACATTTCGGAGCACCGTTACGTATCCATTGTGATTACGGACGAGAATTTAATAATACCCTTCCAAAAGTCCTTTGCACCCTTTACGACATAAAATTAACTATATCTAATGTTAGTCATCCACAATCAAACGGATCACTAGAAAGATTCCATGCAACTCTTGCAGAAATAATTAGAGTCCACTTAGCAGAAAATCCCGCTGACATCCGTTTAACATTTTGTCCTATCCTGTGATATGTTATAATAATTCTGTCAATAAGACACATGGATTTACTCCATATGAATTAATATTCGGTCATACGTCTAGGCGACCACCAGAAACTTTGTATAACCAAAAAGACTTGACCACAAAAGATGTGACCTGATACCTGTGTATGTGACCTGAGCCTGAGACCTAAACCTAAAACTACCTAAATAATAGAATATCCCAATACTACAAATTAGCTAGAGCAAAAAAACTCTAAACATGAAATTGAAAGAACCATTATCGGCGGAACCAATAAGGTAATGTATGTATCGTTAGAGCAGGGTGATACTGCACACCGCTCTAAATTTGTCAGCTAATCAAATAAGGCCAAAGCATTTTTTGTATCGAAATTAGCGGATTTTGAGCGAGGATGTCTGGGAAGTCAACTTGTGACACATTGTGTAATCTTTAATTTTGTATAGAATGGCCTTATCACCTTATGACCTGAATGACCTTATCGAGATTGGTTAGTTTCTGAGACATAAGGGACAACCGAAAAAAGGGTACCTTGTACGTACGCCCCTGCAGCCCGCTCACGTCATCTACACCCCTATACCCCCTTTTAAGCATTCATTGTCGGCTAAATACGCAGTTGAGCACAATTAAAAAACATAGCCGCGTAAAAGAATACAAATTGACAATGCGAGAAATATTGTTTAAAAAACGAAAAAATAAGGGACTGGTAGTCAAGTGAGCTTCTGGATAATTTAATGAGAAAAGTATGGTAAAAAATCTAAAAACATGAGATCACCATGTTTTTAGATTTTACCTGTTGTTATTCGACAGTCACTTCGGATTTGTTTTAATTTTTTAACTAATATGCAATTGCGCACAATTTAAAAAACAGGCACAACATGAGCCCCAATTGAATGAGCGAATAATACTGAAAAACTTAATAAAATGGTGGTCTAGCATGCCCCCGGATTTACTTTTAACTGATACCTGTGGCATATGGTATTAGTAAAAAATTTATAAAAAATTACAAAATAGCGGCACAATTGATCGCGAAACTAGCACAAACACAATAACCAACACAATGAAGAAACATTTAAAAAATTGGGGGATATCTTTACTTACTTTATTTTTTACTATGTCTATCGTACAGAATAAATAATTTAATAAATTCTTATAGATACTATTATGTACGAAAAATTATAAATTTGAGTGCTACTATTGATATTAAAAACCTTGTGAGACTGAATATTGAATATTGCGTAATATATGCGTTACAGTCTGAACATATTTTAGTCTCATTCACTCTATGCGATGTGAGAGTCAGTTTTGTGGTCACTGGCGCATAACAAAATATTTATTATGCACGCATTTGGGCTGGGGACTGACCGTCTCAAGGATATATCTAGTCTGCTAGGCTCCACATTGTGTTAAATGCGGATATTTTAATGCTAGACATTGTAACCCTACTGGGGCCCCTTTTCGCAGTGACCTCGTAATTAGTGCTCATGTTTATATTTACCTGTCCGTCTATTAATTTGGATGGTACCGACTAATTATTGTTAGATTTAGATATGTACTTAAATCTTGACATATAGAAGTTGAATGCAACCTTTCAAATATGAAAATCTAGACTAGTTTATAGTGTATCTACTACTTGTTGTTTGCTGTATACCCAGCTAATTTAGACTAGATGTAAATACGTAGCGTACCTACTTCCTTATGTGCGTAGGTAATGAATATTAATGACGCTGAAGAAATAAGACGACAATTAGAAATATTTTCAACTGACTAGTAATTTTCAGTGAAATACAAATAATCAATTCATGCGTCTAAATTGCAATGCAAGTTCAAAAAGAATATGGTGAAATAAATGAAATAAAAACTGTAGTAGGTACTATCGTAGATAGGTACTGAAGGTTCAGTACGTACGATAAACAGGATATGTAAATTGTATTATATGTTGTGATTTAATTAAACATTAAATTATAAAATTGATAATAACTTAAATGAGCGGATTAATATAAATATTAATATCACGAAAATTGTTAACAAAACATAATAATATATTATTATTAATGAAAGAGACATTTGTGGTTTGATACACTGTCATAGATATGTTTTGGGTATTATTATAATATGTTGGGAGATGGAAAATAAAAATTAATTATCTAAACTTAACTTGTTACTGCACTGACCCAGTTTTAAATTTTTCTGAAAGTGCGAGAGTGACGCGCTCTAGCGTAACCAAACTTAACTAAAAAAATGATTCACAATGCTAATACATCCCGCTTCTATAAATTGTCAGAAGTTTGATTTGCGTTCAGGGCCTTAAACTAATTAATATTACTTTCATTAGTAATGTATTTGGCAAATTAGCAATATTGTTCACTTGTCAATCACATTAGGAATAAACATAAACATATGCTTATCGGGAGCTACCGTGTTTAGTATTTCGTCCAATAACATTTCATTTGATATATCCTTACTAGCTACATCTAACGGATACCTATTTAGCTATCTGGTCTAAATGATGAGAAAAGTTTTTATTAGGGTGTCTGAAATCGCTGCAATACCCCAGGTACCCTATATCCCATACGCTTTAATGACGTCTTAAAAACAGCATGGTATTGGCCCAAATGACGTCCTTTTTTTGTCCAAAATGACGTCTTATTGATGAAACTAAGTGACAGCCAAATGACGTCATATTTAAGGGTCTTGATACCTACTTGAGATTAACTCATTTATTTGAAACCCTGCTTGGACCTTTTAGAAGATACAGGATTCATGGCTTCATGTTAGGGTGTCTGAAATCTCTGCAATATCCCAGGTACCCCATATCCCATACGCTTTAATGACGTCTTAAAAACAGCATGGAATTGGCCCAAATGACGTCTTATTGATGAAAATAAGTGACAGCCAAATGACGTCATATTTAAGGGTCTATTGTATTGATTTTTAGTGGAATTAACGGGACAAAATAAGACAACTTTATTAGCAGTAGAGAAAGACCACACACACTTGTAAATAGCAGTTGAAAGAATGGTAATAGATAGCGCAGCATAATGTATTTAAATATTGTTGATATATTTTAACACTCTCACTTATTTAAACAATATTTCACCACTAAATTTTGAATGTTTTGGAAAACAAAGAACTTTGGTTAACACATCTGCCGGCATTTCATCCGTGGGCAGATACTTGAGATTAACTAATTTATTTGAAACCGTGCTTGGACCTTTTAGAAGATACAGGATTCATGGCTTCTGGGATTCAACTTCTGAGCGCTTTGATTGTCATTGTAAATATTAATACACTTAAGAGTACCTACCTAACAAACGTGACAATAGATTTTTAAAATGAATCATTTATTTTTAAGCCTTGACAGCTATATACGAGTATTTGGCTTCGGTACTACTTAAACGCCACATCTGTAGTTTGTTTCTTACGTTCCCATGAAACAGCACCATTTTCTAACTTAAAACGAAGCCGGTATATGACCACCTGTCATACTATTGCTTTCAAAATACGAATCAACAAAACCCATTAAATCTGAATTATCATTAGTACATTGTAAACATAAAGATGTTGTACCTGTTGTATACCTTAGGTGCCTCTTGGCACCTTTCCAATGTGATTCTGTATAACAATTGTTAAGCTGAATAAGAAAATTCACGGCAAATGTAATATCGGATTTTGTCAACATGGATAAATACATTAAACTGCCTAAAAGCTGTTGATCAGGCAGATCCTTTCTACAGACACTAGTATCTATCTCATCAAAACATACATTTTTCCATGGGCGTGCGTGCCTACAGGCTTACATTCGCTCATGTTAAACTTCTTTAATATATAATCTGTGTACCTACTGTTCTCGATCTAACTGAATTTTATTTTGCTGTTTTTGTCTATTTTAACTCTTACGCCCAAACATTATTTAAGTTGGCCAAAATCTTTGATTTTAAACCTTGCAGATAATGGCTGCCTTAGAAAATTGATTTTTACATTGAGTTAGAAAATATGAAGAAATCGTCTACATATAAGGCAAACACTGTAATAAAACTGTCCTCACGCTTAATAAAGATACAAGGCTCATGATCGCACCTTTTATAGTTTTAATTAAATAACACATTTTCAACTTCTTTATACCAGACGCGAGAAGACTGTTTTAAACCATAGACAGCTCTCTTCAGTTTCAAAACCTTAATTTTGGGTTTTAAGAGCCTCAATGTCGAAACAATCTGGTATATCCATGAACACTGTTTCTTCCAGTTTACCATTTAAAGAACAACATCCAAATGTCAAACATTTAATTTAAGTTGGATGGATAATGCCAAAAGTAATCTTAACGTTGAATGCTTAACGACTGGAGAATCATTTTCATCAAAATCTATACCTGCCCTCTGACTAAAACCCTTAGCAACCAATCTAGCCCTATAAGTTATACTACCATCACTACCGCTTTTTTTTAAAACCCACTTGCACTTCACTGGTGACTGACCTTCCGGAAGGTCCACTAGGTCCCATGCACGATTTTCCCTAAAACTTTTGCTTCATCTGCCATGGCACTTATCCACTTATTTCGATTTGATCCTGCAAGAGCTTCTGCCAACAACCTCCCACTACATCTGGTATTTCTTCAGAATGTATTTGCTCTACTGAAGTAAAATAGGTCACAAAGTCTTCAAGTCACACATTCATTTTCTTCAGGGGCATGTGTTTCATCACTGAGCTCCTCTTCAGCGGTCTAGGTTAACTGAACCCTGCTCTGAGTGCTTCGACTTTGAATCTTCATTTATTGAGTAAAATTTCTGGTTTTCATTCGGATTATTTTCATCTATATTTTACATTTACTGTTTACATTTAAAACATATTATGTCACCTTTGATTTTAAATCGGCTGTAATTTTTGATTCGATTGTTTTGACTTTGCCATTTCTGATTTCTATATTTACCAGCGAAAGCGCTATCTGTCGAACTAGTGCCACCATGAAGTCACCATCATGAAGTCGCCACCATAAAGTCGGTGGTAATTTTTATTCCGCTATGATCCAGCGCCATCACCATCGGGGCAAATCTGTCAGGCCATCCCGCTAAAAGTAATCTTCCTGCCAATGACTGGTCAAGTTTGAGGCCTGTCAGACAAAGTTTCTTGGGAAGTCTCAATAACTTAATTGACGGAGAAGAGAAATGTTCCTTGTAAATCCTTTATTTTCGTATAAGTCCTCTGTGTGTCCCAAACTTCTTTAGCCGTTTTAGCTTCCTTCGCGTGTAGATACAGGGAAAGATACAACACTATCTTGGCCTTTGTTTTCACATATAGTGTACAATCGGTTTCCGTTGTATCTATGCATTTACTTAAGCCTTCTAGTACGATGAAATTTTCCATGCCAAACGACCATGCTTCATAATTTTCGCGGTCTGACAACTTTGGAACACTGGCGAGATAGTTGTTGACGCCAATAACCAAACACTTAATCAAATTTACGGGTAGAAATTGAGTCTATTCTCTACGGTAACAACGGAACGCTTGAACACTTTGTTATTGGCAACAAACGCTCTAGGCCCATAACCTGTTGATTTTTAGTGGAATTAATGGTACAAAATAAAGTACGACTGTTCTCCTGTGAAACTTGTAAAAGGCTAATTTATTGGCAGTAGAAAAAAACACATACTTGTAAATAGGAGTTTGAAAGAATGGTAATAGATCGCACAACATGATGTATTCAAATATTGTTAGATATATTCTAACATATTGGACGTCAGAACTAATAAAAATATGACCAAAATATGACTTAATATAGACTTAGTTTGGACGTCAATAAGATGGCGATTTTTTAAATTGGATTTTTGCCTATGAAGGGCAGTAAATTAAAGCCAGTTATATTTATGTGCAAAACTTTTATTTTCCAAACATTTTGGGAATACAGGCTTAATTAAATATATAATGCTTAATTAAATATATAATGCAAATTAAAAATAAAACCAAAATTAACATTATCGTCAAATAAATATAACAAAATCTATAAAATAATATAAAGCTCAAATTTTAATATCTTTCCTTGCACAACTTTGAAATACAGTAAAAAAATCCAGGAAAAAAATACAAAGTTTAGCAAAAAATAAAGTAGGTATATTAAAATTCGATTTTTAATAAAACGTTATTAAAATTATTTTATTTTGTAATAATATATCTTATACTATAAATAATTTATTATGTAAAAGAAAACTTAACATCAAGATATTTCTTTTTTTTTAAATGAAAGGTTTTTATAAATCTGTTTGCAGTAATGGAGTTGATACAACACAACCATTAGATGTAGGTACTAGGAAAAACCAGACATTTTGATTTTATATTCAGTAAGTATGTAAAAAACTTGTAAACATGACAAATCTTTAACAACAAATATATATATATATATATATATATATATATATATATATATATATATATATATATATATATATATATATATATATATATATATATATATATATATATATATATATATATATATATATATATATATATATATATATATATATATATATATATATATATATATATATATATATATTTGTGAAAAGTAATCTTGGGTTTGTAGCATTTCATTACATAGAAATAAGCAAATAGACGAATAAGAAGGAAAACACACTTACCAGTGCTATATCTGGACACACATACGGAAATGAACCACTATACACACGAAAACGAACCACTTAGAAGTTGTACAAGTTCTTTCACCTTTCTTGAGGATCTTCAGAGCAGTATACGATTTATTTCATTGATCATTTATACTTGAATTTAAATTCAAGCCTGGTAGAGTGTGGCTTAAATATAGTGACATCTATTCCTGCCAGATCCAATACCTTCTTAACCCAACAACTCAATATTGTTGGGTTAAGAAGGTATTGCCATCCCAGGTATTAACAACCCTGTGCGGTTTCCTATGAGCTATACATAAAACACCATTGGGTTCCTTGTGCAAAGTGCTTGTGTTACCTAGATATGATTTTAATAATCTAGCCACACACAGCTTAGGATTCTCGTCGAAATAAGATACTGTAATAGAGGCTGATAGTTACCAACCGTAGATGTTTTAATTCTATCCGGTATATAAATTTGGAATCCTTTTGAATTTTCTACAATATTTTTCATCTCTATTAACGATAATGTTTGTATGCGTAGCCCTGTGGTAAGAGCAAGCAACTTTCAAGACATAAACTATTTCAAAACTTCGTAAGGATCCCAAGTCACAGCGTACTTTGGCGCTGACGGTCTAGTTCTAGATACACCTTTCATATATATTTTTATTCTAAGATCTTCATCTATATTGCCGGGATAAGGCTGATTAATTTGCGTTAAATGTAGAATATTTATATTTTCCTTATGTCACCAACTCTTGCAGAAATTCCATACAGTCGCCGACTTTTCCTTGAAGGGGTAATATATTTCTATTAATACAAAAAGTCCTCCATAATTTATAAGTAGTAATATACTGCTTAATGGTGGATTCAGACAATGATTAAAGGTCGTTTCTATGGTACATCGTAGATAATTTTTCAACAAAAATGCTTCCCTGAGACTTTGAAGGCAACCATGATTAAGTTCCGACGACAATGGGGATTTTGTAATGAACGGGCATAACGACAGATTAATTTGGTCTAAAAACAACCTGTTCACATAAGGACGATTTCAAAATCAAGGGATACCATGGTTAACGGCCATTTAGGGACTACTAAGATTCCTTCGCCCTGTCAAGTATAATTTTTTGTACAGTTCTCATTATCATTGAAAATGAAGGAAATGTATAAAATAATTAATTCCAGTGTATAGCAAAAGCGTCCACTGTTATCGATTCAAGGTCTCGTTTAGAGATATGATACAGTTGAAATTGTTCCTGGATGCGAACAAATGTATGGTTGGATATCCTAATTTGTTTACAATTTCCGAAAGCGCATGCAGTTAATGCCCATTCTGTATCAGATGGAAGGGCACGGGATTCTTGATCTGCTTGTCAATTTTCTTTAGAATTAATACAGGTATAAAAAAGCCAAATATTTCTTTTTTGGCACCATTGCAATATCTGACGAGTTAACAAGCTTAATTCAGGATACCGTACGCTTCCCATCCGATTTATATATGAAAGGGCTGTGGTATTATCAGTCCTTATCAACACGTTTTTATATTATGCAGCATTTTATGCCATAAAATATAGCTGTTAATTCAAGAACATTTATGTGAACATTTTTCTGTTGCTCCGTCCACCAACCATGTGCGCCTTCACCCTTGGCATATGCACCCCATCCTGTTAACGAGCATCTGTTAGAATATCTAGCTTAAAGGAATCTCTTGTGATGTAATTAAATGTCTTATTGATGTGGCATAGCCACCAAGCCACCAGTTAAAATATGATTCTATTCATGAACTCCGCATATAAGAGTTCTAATTTTTGGTATTTTTCAGTCCTAAATACACTTCTCGTTCTAAAGCTTTTATATATAGCCAGCCATATTTCACGATAGGGCATGCTGCCACTAAAGTTTCTACCGACTGTGTAAATTTGAAGATTCTGCACCTACTTATCTATCTAAAATACTGAATCCATTTTTTTATTTTTTGTCTCATCTATCGTTAACTGCCTATGCTCATTTTATCAATATAAAAAATAAATCCAAGGAATTTGCATGATCTGCCATTTCTTTTAAAATTTTATTTAGGCTGAGGAAAATAAACTGATGCCTTGCTTCAGAAATATCATAGAAGAGGTGTGTCAATACAAGACCAAAATCACAAAGGTGAATTAACAAAGTGATTCCTTATCTTGGAATCCATGAGTCATCAAATGGCCCCTCCTAACCGTAATAGCCTCTTGCAGCAGTCTACCCCTGATTAATCCTTCGTGCGGATTATTTCCTAGAATATTATACCCAGTAGGTACTTCATTCGGATTATTTTCACCATTTAATAAAATAACGCCATCAGCATTATTTTGATCAACTGGCCACCGGCGCCGCCCTGCCTAGAACGGAGAACAGCTACGATCATGTAAAATGTTAACAGGTGCCTCCCACCCGCGCGGGGTTCGACCGACACCAGTAGGGCTTCCTACATCTGATCCAGGTTCGCGCGGACCACAGCTGTCAGTAGGTGTTGTTGCCCTGTTCACTGAAACTATGCTAGATGAACGATTGCGACTACCACTACCTCGTATATGGCTACGTGGTAGATATGGTGATTAAGGTCATCTTCTTGTAGCTCTAGAGCGTCTGCGAGGACGGCTCCTTTCCCGCATATGAGCTCTCTCTCTTAAATAATTTTTGTAATTTGCGAAATTTTTTTGACAGTTCTTTATTTGGCATTACGTCCGCAGATGCCGAGGAAGACGATTCTCTATTTCTTTTACCCATAATTGGAGTATGATCACCCTGAAAGAGAGGTTTTGTTATATATTATAATGTATGCTTACCACACGTTTGCAATTGAGGTAGCACTGCGACGTGTACTGTACGAGCACAAAATGTCGATTGCAGGCGAGCGGATCAGCAGGCGAGGCGCTTAGGAGGTGCGTGTGGGAGAGAGAGAGAGAGAGACAGAGATACTTTAAAGATTGTGTGCAAGTACATCAGAGACGTACTACGGATTTATATTGAGGGCTGGATAGGATAAGAATTGGTTTTTGTACCCGAATGACAACATTTTTATTTAAATGTATTATATAACATCTAAAACCAATTAACATAATAAGCTAGAAAACAAACTGTTACCTGTTTGATGGAAAAATGTCGCCATTAAGAGAGACGTCTCAAACTTACTGTCAATTGGACATCAAGAACCTGACGTCCCATTGACGTTGCGTTTTGGACAATGGACGTTAATGATTAAAGATCAAATATGTCTTAAAATGGACGTCTAACAAACGTCATGTTAGGCCTCATGGCTACCTGGTATACTACGCCTCCCCGACCTCAAATGTCTCATTCCTTTTGCTTTTATAATAATGATAATTTTTGTCCCTTATCTAGATGTGTTAACATATCTAATCTGGTATTAGGTTTGAATTAAATTTCAAACTATAGTAAGCTATATTCAGTAAGCTAGCAGGAGTGATTCCAGTCTTTGTGAACGAAGAAACGATACTCCCGAGTGAATACGAAAAAAATATGTAATATTGATTATTATATTCCGCGTCTCGTCCACTAGATCACAATCGTAGTATACCCATTTCCGCTAGATGGTACCACAGATTTTAAAGCTAACATATTTCATTCGCCTTTCGTCAGTCGTAGTATTCTCATTACTCATTTGTGTGTGAAGTGGTATAGTCTGTAACATCGGAATATGAGAATTAAAAAGCGGAGCAAAAAACCCTCATTGTATCGATCTCTTCACACCTGATACAGAATTTGTAACAGCGTTGTCAAGTATAACCGATTTCCAGGAATTTAAGGAAAAACATCATTTTATATATATCGCCCTTCACATTATGACATTATCATATAGTATAACAAAATATTGATCACACTATATACCTTTCTTCATATCATAAAACAATTGGATGGTGAATGTGATGCAAAATAAGTGTTTCACATTCAAATATTACGGATCCATTTTACACGTTCCTCGCCGTGTCACATCGGCATCATTGGTATTCATTTTTATGCCAGCTGTGCTAATACCATCGGACGTTTTGGGGTAAAGTGGGGTCAATAATGGTTCTTGAAATTGAAGTAATAGTTATTCTTTAATTTAGTGTATTATTTTGCTGGGTTTTGTGTTGAAATTGATTAGTTATTAGTATTGTTACTGGATATGTCTGGAACCTTTGATGTAACTATAACACTCGGAGTAGTTTCCACTAACACCAAAACACTTTCACTTCGCTCGACGCGCGTTTCGCCAACCAAGTTGGCATCATCCGGAGACGATTAAAACTAATCTTAAACTACAAAATCTACCATATTTATACTATTTTCATGGTGACGTCACTAATGATATCACCGTGAAATTTACGCGTGACTAATCACGCTTCAATGATCGGTTGCTAAGCAACGCGTAATGCGGGATATACAATTTCTATGCTCTCAAATGCATCCAACTGTCTATTATTGGTCACATTTCTAACTAATCTTAAATTACTAATATCTATTCTATGATTGTTGTCAAAAGCATGTTGTGCAACACTAGACTTATCTGTTGTTCCATATTTTAGATGAGTCGATCAATTAACACCAGATTTAAAGAGCATATATATATATATATATATATATATATATATATATATATATATATATATATATATATATATATATATATATATATATATATATTATATATCTCTCGCTACCATTGCAACGAAATGTTTTTACTCGTATCAGAAATACTTCAATATATCTGATTAATATTTTGCTGTGTCTGTATCAAATTAAATAAGTATCAATTTTGCGTCCATGAGTAGGATAAACCGTATCAGTTTTGCGTCCGACGTAAAAATACTTCTGCATAACGGACGGAAAATTGCATTCTGTGTTATTTCGTCTATAGTAAGCTATAGTAACCTTTTTTTTAATGAAATGTTTATTTAACAACTGAATCATGTGGCCCCTATATGTGTTAAAATTTTAAAGCAGGTAAAAAAAGTGGTCTTGGAGATATTCTAAAAAAGACTGTCGAAAGTTGGACGTAAAATAGATGCAAACTTAACATAAATAATAATGTGATGTATATTGAAGGTTAAAGTATTGGCCGTCCAGATGTCTCTATAACGATATATTAATATACATTCTGGTTTTAAAATTGTATCAATTTTGCGTCGTTTCAATTTGGCAACATTGTAAACACAAAAGTGCAGTAATACATACAGTGATTATAAATTCAGTATGGTTATAGTAAAAGAAGCGGTGCAAAAAGAGAACTAAACTGCTCTTTAAAAATATACCTAAATACTGGTTATTGTCGTGTTGTATATCTGTACAATATTACAGAAATAGAAACATATTTTTCAATATGTTCAATATGTTAGTATATATAATAACATCAAAAAAAATTAACATCTTCGGAAAATAGGTTGCAACTTAATAGACATAGTTTAGCGTTTGAGTCAAGTGTTTTCGGGAATTTATTTTCAAGCGGTAATACATAGCTCTTAGTGTAGAATGGAAATTCAAAACCTAAAAACTCGCAAGTGCGAGTTTTTAGGTTTTGCTAGTCAGTCATTGCAAAGCTAGTCATTGCATTTTCTTTTTTTTTGTTTTATTCCTCATATTGAATACAATAAAAAGTTTCATTAGATCAATAACAAAAAAATCAGAAATAACAACTAAAAAAATTTAATTTTTCAAAGAAAATAACAAGTTATTTTGCATAAATTAAAGTTAAAATATACAAAAACTAATGAAAAGTATCAAGTAGCAAAAGATTGTAGGAATCAATTATTACACATTGCTCATTTAGCAAGGATAAAAAGGTCTTTTAACAACATATTGGTTGGTAACATTTTTGTAAAACAAGTTATAGAATTTAAACATCTAAATTGCCTTCTTCACAAACACACGCATATTTACCGTTAATGACATGGCAGTTCTGGTACATGGCACTGCAGCGTCCGACCACCGAGCACACATTTTTGGAATCCGTTTCTACATTTACAGTAAATAAGACTCAAACGTTGTGAGGGTGCTGGAGACTGTTGCGTGGTCACTGGAAACATCTCGTTGATGCGCACCGTCCAAGCAAGTTCTTCCGGTAAACAATGATATCCCAACCAGACTTGGATCTAGTGCCCTGAAATTGTAATACTTATTATTTATAAATCTTCATTTATTGACAAACGTTTCTTACCTCAATATAATATGTTGATTTAGTTCGAGCATCTCTTGTAGGAGTAAAGGACAGCCATATCAAATTATCTTTCCAATGTCTTTTTGGCAACAGTGATATTATATAGTCTAAAAACCTTTCCTCCTTTATGTAACGAGTGCCCTCTAATCTATACATTAGCAACATAAATTCGTGTCGAACTTTGAATAGTTTTTCCTTGTCAGTATCAAAGTCAAGAAATTACTAACAGTTTGTCTTAAAAAATACTCCAATCGAAGCATTGAAGTTTTTTTAAGACTGCTGCTGATTTTCCTTTCTTATAAAACCAAATTCTCACAGACATCAACTATATGGAAAATTACATACTCTACTCCGCATCCAGTCTTCTTAAAATATAAGTTAGGTAAACTTTTTCCCAAAACAAATGACAAAACTATCAAGTCGATTCTTCTCACACCGCAACTATCGATGACTTGGTTTTATTTCTCGATAAATTTACAGCAGACTCACTATTAGGTGGTCTGCGTCTCCACTTGCTTCAAATGTTAAAATATTCCTTTCTTCAAAACTAATTTTTAATAATTGAATGAGGTGATTTTTTTTTCATGGGAAAATAAATCTCCTTATCCTACCGTTAAAACAGAAGATTTATTAAAAATAACCATCGGGATTTTCTACTTTTTTCTTCGATGGTGTTCTTAATTTTTGGGTGGAGGGATATCAAAATATCCATCAAAAACAACTCTAGTGTTGACTCCAAAATGTCTCCAAAATATTGGAATTGTACAAATCTGCATTTTGCTCGAAGGTTGCTCTTAGGCCATATTACCCGATTTAAAAGCCACCCCCCCATCGATGACATACAATATTTCGTTGATTGGAAAGTTACAACTTTTGGGTTTTAAGATTGAATAAATACAGGGTGCCAATTCAAAACAAACATAATTTGTAAGATCCTGCTCAGTTTTTTTAAACAAATGATTTTATTAAATAACTACTGGGAGTCTAAAATCATAGTGCCATCGTGCAATTTTACACGAGTACAAGTGTAGTGGTCTCACGTTATTTTTAATTTATTTAGTATATCAGAAATTTTTAGAAACAATTAATACATAATACCAACAAATGATTTTAGTTTTGACTAAGCAAGCAATTTCTGTATCACTCCCTCTTTGAATGCTTCAGAACTCTATTGTATATGTAATTCAATATTCACCAGCATATAGTTGGAGGAAGTAGTTGTTTTTCAATAGGTTCAACAAGATTTTATGCATTTTAAAGTTTAACATCTTCTGGATAACTGTATGCCTAATGCTTTTATATATAATATGTTCAAATAGAACAAATATAAATAGTAGACTAGGTTTGTGTATTCTAAGAATTTGAGTTCCGTGAAAAACTAATGTCATAAAACGTCACTGCAAGTGTTGGAGTCTTAATATTTTAAATTCAAGTATAAATGATCAATGAAATAAATCGTACACTGATCTGAAGATCCTCAATAAAGGTGAAAGAACTTGTACAACTTCTAAGTGGTTCGTTTCCGTGTGCATAGTGGTTCGTTTCCGTATGTATGTCCAGATATAGCACTGGCAAGTGTATCTTCCTTCTTATTCATCTATTTGTTTATTTCTCTATGTAATGAAATGCTACAAACCCAAGATTAGGTACTTTTCACAAAACAAATATGAATAGCAAAGAATTTCAAAGCTAATATATATATATATATATATATATATATATATATATATATATATATATATATATATATATATATATATATATATATATATATATATATATATATATATATATATATATACCCATCGGCAATTTGCTTATCAATAACTTTGTTATTTAAGTCCGATTTCATTAATTTTTGTTTCATCTAGTAGCTAAATTTATAAGGAATCTCACAGAGGATAAAACAAATTTAAATTTAATTTAAATTAAAACAGAACTAGGTAAATGTCCATATTATACAGGGAGACACAAAATGTGGCTTTTTACTCTAACTTTAAAACAATATATTGAGTGGCCAACCTGTTACCTTATAATTTCTTATTTTGTTATCAAGCTACATCTATTCCTTACATTTTCTTTTTTTATTTGTTACAATAACTTTTTTTTGTTAAAGATACAAGGGTTTTAGAAAAACGTTACATTTTACATTTATTTCTATGGTAATAACAAAGTTGAACAAGGAATGATTTTTTGCACAACTGGCTATGACAGACAATTGTTTCTGTCAGAACTCAACTGACGACCGTTAGGTTACAATTTGTCACATTTGAGCGCGTTTTTCATTAGTTTAAAAAATACGATTAGTTTAAAGAATATAGATATTTCTGCAACCGACTCTGCGAGAGCCGTTGCTTTGGTGCAAGATGGTAGGTCACAATATTATGTGGCCAGAGCGTTGGGAATTTCAAGATGCAAAGTTCAAAGAGCTGTAAAACGGTTTCGTGAGTTTGGTGTATTCACAAGAAGAAATAATTGTGGTCGAAAATAATCTACTAGTGAGCGAGATAATCGCTTTATAACGCTAAATGTTTTGCAGGACAGAAGAATTACTTCTGTGCAAATGAAAACCCAATTAGAGGAGGTGAGGCAAGTTCAAGTAAGCGATAGGACAATAAGAAGGCAGCCTTTTGATATTGGACTGCGAGCAAGGAGACCTGCAACTAAGATCGATTAAATTAGATGGGTTGCCTCGTAATTTACAATCCGACCGCGCGCCGTCATCTTTGTATAAATATTGCTAATATAATAATATTATATTGTCCTATCAAAAGTCTCAAAATTTGTTACTAATAGTAATTACACATAAAAATCACCAAATAACTCGGCAAAACGCTGAGAAACTTGAAAATAAACTGTCAGACGTCTGCCAAAATACAAAGATGACATCACATTTCCCCCTGCCGGATCCCCCCGCAAAAGTTGAGTGGCAACCTATCTAATTTAATCAATCTTGACCTGCAATGGGTCCAGAATCAGAATTATTACGAAACCATCGGGTTGAACGCCTTAAATATGCTAGGGAACACGAATATTGGGGTAATAAAGAATGGAGCAATATCCTATTCACTGACGAGTCAAGGTTTTGTCTCAGATTACCGGATGGACGTGAAAGAATTTACGGTAGAACTGGTGAGCGTTTCTTCCAAAACCATTTTTCTCCATCTCGTGTACCAGCTCCTGCAAATTTACAGCAGCAGCTTAGCTTAGTGAAGTTTTAACTGAAGAATGGCAACAAATCGACCAGGGTTACATTCACAACCTAATTGAGGGCATGCCAAGACGAATTGCAGCAGTTATTCGTGCACGTGGGGAAACACTTCGTACTAAGTTGATTAGGGTTTTCAGTTTATTTTCAGGTCGTTTTCGTTATGGTTAAATTTTTTAAATTGTTATAGAAATAAATGTAAAATGTAACGTTTTTCTAAAATCCTTGTACCTATCTTTAACAAAAAAGTTATTGTAACAAATAAAAAATAAAATCTAAGGAATAGATGTACCATGATAACAAAATAATTATAAGGTGTTGATGAACAGGTTGGCCACTTTTAAAGTTAGAGTAAAATGGCACTTTGTATTTCACCCTATATAATATGGACATTTGTCTAGTTTATTTTATTTTAATTTAATTTAGTCCTCTATGAGATTCTTTGTAAAGTTAGCTACTAGATGAAAAAACTAATCAAATCGGACAAATTAACAAAGTTATTGGTTAGCAAACTACATCGTATAGTAGTAAGTAGTACGATACGATACAAGTAGTAAGTTCGATATCGGTCTATGTTTGCTAAGGAATTGAGCAACGATTTGTTGTTAAACTATTGAAAAAAATAAAACATTGCCTATATATTATAAAATTATATGTAAAATGTGTAAGGAACTACATTGGCCAAATAATGCAAACCTGATGAAGGTTGGAACATTTGATGTGAAATCGACACTGTGTTTAATCATCTCTCGATGTTGGCGAAACGCGCGTCGATTATAGTGTTTTGGTGTTTGTGGAAAACCACGCCAGTCATTGCGTTGTGTATTTTTGCCTATGCGATGGCACCTATTTCTTTCGAAATACTTCAGCCGAGTAATTTATATTTTTCGGACTTCTTGTTCAAGACTTTCCGTTGTGAAGTGTATCTTGTCGACCTATTGGGGGGTGCGGGATGTTCTTGCGTTGTTAGTTATTTTGTTAGTTAATTTTACATGGAACTTTTTCAAAGCATTTTAAAAAAGGCCACAAATATCAGCGAGTAGGTAGTAGGTACAGTTCTAGAAAGTATTTTAACCGCAGGTCATAAAATTGACTAATTTTAAGTGTTAATAAAAAACGAAATTATAAAATACAGATCAAAATACAGTACCAATATGTCGTTAATCGAACTACAATTGTTGTTTTATTAACCCAAGATTATCCCTATAATAATAAATATAAATATATTTTAATTATATAATATGGATAACTTGATTGTTTAGTTAGGTAGGTACTTTTCTTGTTCGCACTACAAATATTTCATATAATATTTAATTTGTTCTTCGAGATCCTTATGATTACATCTCAAGGGTAACAAACTCTGACGTCATAGGCAGACAGAAATACCGTATAAAGACAAAACGTAAAGATGCCCGGGATGCACCGGGGTTGGAGAGGGTATACAGGTTCTCTGCCCCTTGCACCGACAACACGAAAAATTAGTGGGTGAAGGTGGCCTAGATCAATACCTAGTCTAGGCTAGTCCGGTACCCCTCTCTTTCCCAGACACTGCGTCACACGCGTCTACGGCCATAAACCCATCGCCCACTGCATTGTTGCCAGCAACTGCAACACTAAATTAAATTACATATTGGCATACGAATTGACATTAAATATAATATGTTCTTGGATCCGTACTATTTTAAGAAGTCAACATTACTGATGCGAACATGATACACCCTGGATAGCTCTTTCTGAAAGTTCAAATGTGCTCCATCAAAAAATGCATTGTACGTACCTACCTATGTACAGACACAGAAACGAATTACGAATTAATTTTAAAATCAACTTATTTTGCTTTTTTTATTCGTGTACATTTACTTATTTTCACTGATAATATTTTTATTTATTTTTTCGACTGACTCAAAATTCTGTTAGCACTCGCTACTCGAGTAATCTCTATTGAACATAAGTGGTTGAAATTAAACATTTTATGCCTTTTGTTCTACTGATGCACTGGTTTTAAGTATACATATGAAGTGATTTAAGTACACAGGTGACTGGCAAATACAATGATGACTGTATACTACTGTATAGGGTAGATCTATAAAACGAAGAGTAGGTACTTGACTATTATGTATTTTCATGGTACTTAACCAAAGATATTATATTTTTAGATATAATTTATATTTTTAGTCTTTACTGATATACAATTTTCTAATTATTTAAATGTTTATTGTTTTGTAACATCTAGACTTCATGGCTACTCAGCAATACGTAGGTATAAGGTTATTGTTGCTTTCTAACTTCTAACAATTGCATACATAGTCCAGTTGTCAGGGATTAAATAGAGACAAGAAGTGAATTTTTGAAATACAGGTTTTTTTTGCGTAGAACACGGTTTTGTAGGTGTAGGTCAGACTTCATAAGTAAAGTAGAATGCTTAGCATAAAAAGTGGCACCCCTATGGGAAGACGACTATTTAGAGTTTTTGTTGGTAATATTTTTTATTATGTTGGCTACACTTTTTTTAATGCATCAACTTCAAGTATAAGAAGTTTGTTGTGACAATAAAGATATTAAACTTAATATTACCATAGAGGATTATACGTTTTCCCATGTATGTATGTGCATGAACAAAGAAAAGATAATAATTACTGAAGTAATTTAAAAATATAATTATATTAATAACATTGACTTACAAATACAGACATTACATATGGAAAAAATAAATAAATAAATAAAATTAAATTTTTCTACTTGTGTTACCACAACTCCGCAACTATGCACTAAACACTATCAAATTTTATTAAATTGTAAAACAGTACAACACAAGAAATACACACATACCTAATAACTTTTAAAATTTTGTAATAAACCACACACCACACTAGAAATTGAATAAATGTAATGACAGAACGGCAATATATATATATATATATATATATATATATATATATATATATATATATATATATATATATATATATATATATATATATATATATATATATATATATATATATATATATATATATATATGTTGAATAATATGGAAGGTAGTATGGTAGTATAATTGGATATATTAAGCTAAATAGAAGATATAATTGCAAGAGATTACATATAAAAGAAATAAGGAGCTGTGAGAAGAATATTTAGTAATATTGGGAAAATAGACATGGGAACTGAAAATAAAGAAAATAAAATTGGATGTATTAAGCTGTAAAGAAGATAGAATTGCAAGAGATTATATATAAAAGTTATAAGGAGCTGTAAGAAGGTGATTATAGGTATGAGTTTGGAGAAGTACTGAGACGGATCCGAGGATTCATAGGCGAGGGTTCATAGATAAGGATTCATAGCTGAGGATTCATAGTGACATCTTAATTAAATCAACCGTCAAAAAAATTAAAGGTACCTTACTTATAATTATATGCATATTAGTCATGACTAAACAAATTTAAATAGATATCAAAGATCTTACAATTTATTGAAAACTTTTGGACATAACCATAAAATTTAACATAACTGTCAGATATGTCAAATTCTAAAATTTAGGTTAAGGATAGAGTGATCATATGTCCTCGTAGTTTAAATATCATTTTCTTTTTATCATCATACAAGAACAAACTTAATTGAATATTTAACCATAATTATTGGTAATCATGTAATTTATTTCAATAAAAGTGTTAAATGTAGAATTTCTAATCTTTCTTTGTGTATGGAGTATATGATTTTCTCTCATCTTGTTTCTGGAGCCCACTACTTATAGGAGCACGTAGGTATTTTGAAATCACGAACATAGCCGGAGCATAAGGGGTATAAAAAGGTATATTTCTTATAAAATTTTCTATAATATTTTCAAAATTAAAAATTATCTCTAATTAAGTTTACCCTATATAAAAGTTATCATTATAAATGACGCCCAACGAGGGGCTTGAAAAGAAGTGAAGTGTGAAAGCAAAGAGAGATAGATATATAAGTAGGAGTGAGAGTTTGAAAGGTACAAATATTGTAAAATTTGAGCAAAGTCATTAAAAGAAAATAATACGGATTTACGAAGTGGAAAACAAGTGGGGGATGAGTCAGAAGAAGAAAGTACAACAGAAGGAACGAGTGATGTAAGTAATCAGACTCCAGCATAGCAACAGATGCTAGAACAGATCATGAAACGACAGGAAGAAGACAAACGCAAAATGAAGAAGACAGAAAACGACAGGAAGAAGACCGAAAGAAATTGGAAGAATCCATTAAACAAGGTAGAAAGGAATATTTGAAAACACTAGAAGAGGGAAGAAAGGAAGATATGAAAACAATGGCAGAATTATTAGAAAAAAAAGTGCAAGATATAAGAGAGGATATTCGAAAAGAAACAATAACGTGGAAAGAAGAATTGAAGAAAGATATAGACAAGGTGGAAGAAGATATAACAACAGTAGTAGTAAGGACTATAACATTGGAAGAAAATATACAAAGACAAAAACAAGATATAAACAAGATAGAGAAAAAAGTAACAAGAAATAAAGAAGAAATAGAACAGGTCAAGAGTGGAATCCATGGGAATACAAATGAAATTAGAAAGAATAAAGAACAAGAAACAAATAGAAGATATGCAGAAGGAAATACAGATGGTCAAAGAAGTTGAAAATATAACAAGAGTGGTATATCATAGTGAAAATAAATTACCAAAATTTACAGGAAATATAAATAAATTACATCCCATAATATTATTAAAAGCTATAACCAGAAGAATAAATGAAATAGAAGAAAGAAGAATGGATAGAGAAGGAAATTTGGACCGAATAAAAGAAATTATAAGAGCAAATTTAGAAGCAGATGCATTAATATGGTTTAATGGCATGGAGAATGAAATTAACGACATTGCTCAATTTGAAAACAAATTTTTGCAACATTTTTGGGGAAATAATGCACAGTCAAAAGTGGGAGGTTATATTTTGGTAAATTTAATTATAGATTGTCAAATAGCCTTACTAATTGTGCCCTTAGGCTATATTCGTCAGCTCAATACCTAAATACCAAAATTAATGAGGCAGATTTGATATTATATATTTCGAGACAATTTAAACCATTGCGGAAACGATTGCAGTACATAACATAAACACTATGGAACAAATGTACAATTATTTGTCGAGAATTGAACAAAATATGTCACAAAATCAACAAAATTCTAGTATAAATAACCGAAATAATTATCAAAATTATAGTAATCACAATAATAATACTAGTTTCAGAAATTTCAATAGACAAAATGATTCTAATCAAAATAATTTTACTAATAATCGAAATTTCAACAATGTTAGGCCTAATACTAATAATAATAATAATTATAACAACAATGTTAGAAATAATAGATATAATATTGACAATCGATATACTAATCATAATATTAATAATACAGATCGTAATTATAATGCGCAAAGTAATGCAAATTTTAACAATTGTCATAATAGATACAACAATAATAAATGTAATAATGGACACCGAAATAAGGAAAGGTTTAGTAATTATAATCGTGAAAATCACTACCAGTCACAAAGACGTGAAATTGAACAGCTTAGAAGGCAAGTTAACTTCCAAAGACTTCGAAGTAATAGTAGATCTCCCGAACGAGATGATACTATCAATGTAAATAACAGGTATGCAAAACGTAGAGCTCAATCTGTAGATATAGAGTAGATGCAACCTACCATACGCAAGACAATAAAAATTTTTAGACACTAACAAGTCAAATAGACAAGCAGCCGTACAAAATACTAGTAATTATTGCCAAATTCAAATCAACATATCGTGAAAATAAATAGGATAACATTGGTAGGTCCAAACAATAAAAAATTATATGAGATAAATAAATTATTAAATTTCACTTTAGAATTTAACACAAGTATATTGTTCCAACTTTTAATAGTTCCAAAAATGACCCTGGATATTGTCATGGTATCTGATCATTTAAATAAATATAAAGCTATTATTGATTACGAAAACAGGAAATTGTGTATAAAAGATATATGGATAGATTTTAAAGTAGAAAATAATGAAGTAGGGAACATAAACGAAAGCAAACAAGGAGTGATAGAAAAGGAGAAAGATGGAATGATGAAAGAAATTAATTTTATAGAAGGAAATAATTGTAATTATGATGTAGAGGATTATGAGGTATTTAATATAAATGATAATTAGGCCTAAAATTGTTGTAATAGCCGGGCTGAGAAGGACATGTCTGAGACTCAGAAGAAGGGCACAACGAGAGCCCAACGCGGCGAAAATGAATACAGAACGGCAAGGAAAAATCTTCGCAATGCAATCAAGAACAGATTCTTAAGATCGTAGCACATACGACACCGAACCTACTGTTGGAAATGATGAACGCCTGCATCCAAGAAGGAGTATTTAGCGCTCGCTGGAAGCAAGCAAGACTAGTACTCATAAGTAAAGGAAAAGGGAACCCGAATTCACCATCGTCGTTCAGACCCCTGAGTCTGCTGGATACTGGCGGCAAGACCCTGGAATTGCTGCTGAGGCCTCGACTACTGGATGCCATTAGAACGGCGGGAGACTTCTCCGACAGACAGTACGGCTTTAGGCAGCGCCGTTCCACCATCGGTGCCATACGAGAGGTAGTGGAGACGGTGCGCGAGACTCAGACGGCGAGCCACCAGGCTCGTCCGATAGTGGTGCTTGTTACCCTGGACGTCAAAAACGCCTTCAATTCGGCGAGATGGATAGATATCCTTGAGGCGCTACGAGATACGTTCGGCATTCCGCCTTATCTCTTCCGCATACTCAGGGACTATCTCAGAGACCGCACATTAAAGTACGAAACGACCGAAGGGACGAGGACCAGAGAAATCACGGCTGGAGTGGCACAAGGCTCAATACTAGGACCGGACCTCTGGAATGCGCTGTACAACAGCCTGCTCCGAGTGGACATGCCCCGAGACGTATTCCTCGTCGGGTACGCGGACGACGTTGCAGCGGTCATCGTTTCCCGAAACACCGAAATGGCACAGTAGAAACTCGACCAAGTAATGAGGCGAGTCAACGACTGGATGAGCCAACACGGACTGCAGCTGGCCTTGGCAAAGACCGAGATCGTGCTGCTCACGTGGAAGAGAATCCCCACGATCGTACCAATGGTAATTGGTACCGAACAGGTCCAGACGAAGATGTCGGCGAAGTATCTGGGAGTGATCTTGGACACGAAGCTCACCTACTGGCCGCACATACAGAGCTCGGCCGACCGAGCCGTCACGAAGACCGCCGCACTGAGCAGACTCATGTCGAACGTGGGTGGCCCGCGGCCAAGCCAGCGCAGGCTCTTAATGGCGACGACGCATTCGATCTTGCTCTATGGGGCGGAGATCTGGGCCGACGCTATGAGAGTAAAGAAATACAGAAAACGCATGAGCGCCGTGCAGCGAAGGGGAGCACTACGGATCGCGTGCTCTTATCGCACAGTCTCCGAAGCCGCAATTCTGGTGATAACGAGCGTACTACCCATCGACCTGCTCGCTATTGAGCGCAAGCGAATCTATGACGCTAGCGTGGAAATGGGCAGAGAACGGGCAGTAGAAGATGAGACAGTCCGAACCCTGTCGAAATGGCAGGAAAGATGGATGAACGACCCAAGAGGTAGGTGGACACACCTGCTTATCAGAAGACTCGGGCCCTGGATGGATAGGAAATCCGGGGAGGTGGATTTCTACTTGACCCAGTTCCTGACTAGGCATGGATACTTCCGACATTATTTGTGGAAAATGGGCAAGGTCAGGACGTCGGAATGTAAATACTGCGGACATGAAAGGGACGACGCAGAGCATACGTTTTTCGTATGCAGTCGATGGATCGACGAAAGTAGACGTGTGGAAGCAGAAATCGGTCAAATCACTCCAGAGAACATCGTGGAGCTGATGCTTGATAACGAGAACGGATGGAACATAGTGGCTACCTACGTGCAGGGGCTGCTACGAACAAAGAGAGATGATGGCTGCTTGACAGACTGAAGAAAAAGCGAAAGGACAGAGAGGCTACGAGCTAAAACGGTAGAGCTCGCAAGAGCAAGAAACAAGACCCAGGCTGAAGTAATGCGAAAGCGGTTCCGGTCTGGTGTTCTGCGAAGGAAAGGGAGGTGGTTTTTTAGTGAGGTCGCTGGCTCCCCGTCGGACTCACTTACTCGTAAGTGAGGCCGATGCGGATCCAGCAGTCCCACACTATTGAGTAGGGCGGACCCTGCTTAATGTCTTTTTGAAGATTTTTCCACAGACCAATCGACAAAAGAAAAATTGTTGAAATTTCGATTGTTAGTAAAATTTTTTTGATTAGAATCATTTTGTCTATTGAAATTTCTGAAACTATTATTATTATTGTGATTACTATAATTTTGATAATTATTTCGGTTATTTATACTAGAATTTTGTTGATTTTGTGACATATTTTGTTCAATTCTCGCCAAATAATTGTACATTTGTTCCATAGTCTTTATGTCATGTACTGCAATGGTTTCCGCAATGGTTTAAATTGTCTCGAAATATATAATATCAAATCTGTCTCATTAATTTTGGTATTTAGGTATTGAGCTGACGAATATAGCTTAAGGGCATAATTAGTAAGGGTATTTGACAATATATAATTAAATTTACCAAAATATAACCTTTCTCTCACTTTTGACTGTGCATTATTTTCCCAAAAATGTTGCAAAAATTTATTTTCAAATTGAGCAATGTCGTTAATTTCATTCTCCATGCCATTAAACCATATTAATGCATCTGCTTCTAAATTTTCTCTTATAATTTCTTTTATTCGGTCCAAATTTCCTTCTCTATCCATTCTTCTTTCTTCTATTTCATTTATTCTTCTGGTTATAGCTTTTAATAATATTATGGGATGTAATTTATTTGTTTCCTGTAAATTTTGGTAATTTATTTTCACTATGATATACCACTCTTGCTATATTTTCAACTTCTTTGACCATCTGTATTTCCTTCTGCATATCTTCTATTTGTTTCTTGTTCTTTATTCTTTCTAATTCCTATTCATTTGTATTCCCATAGAATTCCCATAGAATATTCCCATAGAATAGATTATGTCCACTGGACATAATATTTACTAAACTAGAACGTTATATATTGACATTCATTCTAGCTTAACTACGCATATTATTAAATAATATTACTGTCACTTTATTATTTTTTAAATGAGTTGATACCGCACGCACTTTTACTCTATACAGCAAACAGGATTACTCATTCAACACTGGATTAATCGCGATGGATATCCGATGGACATTCAGGAGCGGTCCATGGACATAATGGACCATATATGGATAAAAATGGACATCCATTGGACAATATGTGTTGTCTGGGTATATGTGATATATTCTTCAGAGATAGCCTAGAAATAATTATTCTAGAGTTTACTACATGAGAAGGGAAACAAATTTGACCTTTTTATTTTGGGTGGTGTTATATAGTAAGTAAACTGAGATCCACTAAATAAATGAATGCAAGTTGAGATCCTTTATTGTGTATATTGATATTTCCAAGACTAGATGGGATTCTACGCTATTGCCAAGTTGTGTATGATGGTAAGTACATAATTTAAATAATTTAAAAACAAGAGGTATACACATGTTTCTAGATTTAGCGCTCATTTTAATTTTGTAGTTTTGAGTGCAGTTCTTGAGAGCGCTCATTTTAAATTTGTAGATGAGTGCAGAGTGTAATTAGATATTTTCAACAATATGGGTTCACGTAGACGACGGCTCGTAAAATTAGCGTTACACGATGATACAGTTAAGTTTAGTTTTTATTTTCATACCTCACACGAAATTATTTTTTAATAAACCAATGTACAACCCTCAAGGAGACAGTAGCAACAAAAAATATTTCGACAAGAAAAATCATGGGACGAATACAAGGAATGGAGTTAGAAAAAGGTAAAAACTCTGAGTTGATTTTGGTTGAAGTGGGAAATTCGAAGTCAGGTGAGTTTTAAAGTATACAGGGTGTCTAACCATTTCCCGACCTATATTTATATGAACTTTTTTTCTTATTTTAAAAAGTTCCATCATCTGTAAAAGTTCGGTTCCTGCCATTCGGGAAACCCTGTAGATGAAACAAAATAAAATGTAAGTACCTAAATGAAGTTTTACACACACTATCGTACTTCAGATTCATGATCCGGACACCCAAACATAGTGAGGTAGCTAAAATTTCAGAACGATTTGTGAACTTTACTACCTAGACTAAATAATTACGGCAATTTTTTTTCGATAAATATTCTTTTGTAAACTGGAATTCTTATGTTAGTTATGTCAATAATTATGAAATGTTGACTACAAATTACTGGTAGAATCATAGTTATTATTTTTTTTTAAATTAACTTTTTTTAAAGTTTTTTGAAGATTCAAAGAAGAATCAAGTTTTTAAATATTTTTTTAAATGATAAATAAAATGTATTTTTGAAAACCTTTATTGAAAATTAATCGGCCCATAACATTTTTGAATAGTAATTTTACAGTAATTTTAGAGTAGATATCTGTATTGATTTTACCTAAATCAATTAATTTTATTTTTATTTTAATGCTTTATTTTAATTGAATAATAATTTTGCAATTTTCCTTATACAAATTAGATATTATAATAATTCTTAGCTTTTACATGTTGTCTCATTCTTTTATTAATGATATTATTACTTTTAGGGAAACTCAAATAGAGCAACAAGAAGATACGTCAACAAAATTTATAGAATCCTCAGTAAATTTGAAATAATAATATGAACCTCCTATCTATATATTACCTACGTATTTACCTTTTTATGATTGTGAAAAAATATGATTAGCACATACCTTGTATGAAAAATGTAAGTAAATTAAAAACGTTAGAAAGTTTGCATCAGGAACACAATGAAAATAATGGAGTTATATGGGTCTTTTATATTCAAATTCTAAATACAAACAGATATGCTTTTCTGATTTAAAATTAGCTATGGGTGTGGAATATTCTAAAATACATATATAGTGTCCTAAACTGA